>JASANF010009020.1:0-207031 GCA_030248245.1 Trissonchulus sp. WLG1_4
CCAATGCTCGGCAATCCAACGGTCAGCCACACGGCACATTACTCAGGCCGAATCCTATTCTCAAACTGTTGCAAAACGAATAACACAGTTCTAGCTTTCGATAGCGTTTATTAAAACAAAACCAGGGAGTTAACGCAAAATCTCAGAACAAGAGGCGTGGGGCAATATCTCAGAACAAAGGCAAAACGCAGGCACACAGCAAAGAGGAGCAACTGTTTGTTTTAGACTACTGGACTGCTGCTTTTCGCAGCTCTTTTAAAAGCGGCCGTGACTAATGACTATTTAGCGCTAAATGTTAAGATTAATGTTTTCAAACTTCTTCTTCTTACTAAGCGAGCACATTAATTTTCGTTTGCGCCAATAGGCTGTCATAAATTAGTAGGTTTTGCTTAGATTGAAATTTTGCAGCGTTCACACTAAGCAGGCGGAGCTTATTTGTGTATAGCTATCTTGTTGTTCTTAGTATAGCCTTCACAATAGTGCGAAAGTGTACAATACAGTTCTAACGAAATCAAGCAAACGTACAAATTTTGAAATGAAATAGTGAAATTAAGCGTCAATCATAGAAGCGGCCAAATGGCTCAAAGCCGACAAATAGTCCAAGATATGGCGCAAGTATATTTCTGCTTCTATGGGGCGAAGTCGACGGTCCAGTTCAGCGTAAGTCCGATTATTAGACTGCAATTTGTGACCGGCGATTCTCCCAGTAATTTTTTTAGTACGGCATCAGGCTCGCATTTCAAAAAGGTCACATTTTTTACTTTTTGATTAGTTCAGTACATATAGCTATATAATTTACATTAAAAAATCCCGTTCCTCCGGTACTCAACTTAATCTCGCGGACTTCATTCATATTTTGCCTAAAATTAGTTTACATGCTATTGCTAACTGCCTCAAATATAAGAGCAACAATAAATTAAAGTAAAATTAAACAATACTCAAGTTACAGCAATTAGCAATAGATAGTGAATCTAGTCAATTTCTAGCCAACTCTCGAATGAAACAAAACTATGAATGAGATCCACGGTGAAATGCATAAGGGCAGTCTTAGCTCAGTCTTGGTAAACGCAGTCTAAGGGCAACGTTTTAACCTATGTAATACGTGTAGAATTTTTTGTTACGATATTCTAAGTTACTGAAATAGAACGCCTTAGACTGGTTTTAACGTAAAACTGCCTTTATGCATTCCACCCTAGATGTCTTGAAGCAGCTGATTTGCTCATATCCGCAAGCCTTGACACAGCCAAGCTTGGTCCCGTTATTTAGAGCAAGCTGTATTGTGGCCTTTTTTGGCTTTCTGAGACCTAGCAAATTCTTGTCAGAAAAGGGAAACCTTCTAAATTAAAAATATCAATCAAGCAAAATGTTGGATGTTTCTACGTTTGTGGTTCTACACCGCGGTCTAAAACAGACCAGGTGGGTCGTGGTCACAAGTTTTTGATACCGTGTTTATGCAATTCAAGCAACTGGTCATTTTGTCTAGCACTGTGTGCTGCAAATTACTCCAGTACCCGTTTACATGTCATGGAAAATCCTTTTTTCGTTACGCCTCGGGGATTACCTTTAACTCCTAGCTTTTTTACTCGCTTTTGAGACTTGTCTTGATTTTCCTGGGTCATGAAAAAATGAATTTGCTGCCCATTCCTTTCGCATTGGCGTAGCTACTTCTGCAGCTCTTTCTGGCGTATCAACTTGGGCTTTAAAACGTTTAGGTAGAACTCATACGAACTATATATAAGACTACCCACGCGAAAAACAACTGAAACTTTTGAATCTATGGGGAAACTTACGTACTAATATGCACTTATTGTTTTGCTCTACTTTTTTGCGTTGCTTTGGTCTGTTTTTTATATACAGGCGACAGGCTGAAGAGAATCTGACCCAGAAATTATGTAAACAAATCTTTGAATATACCAGATTCTCCACCGGTGCAAAGATTCTTGGCAGCCTAAAATTTGTCGTGTTTGTGTGGGAGTGAGGGTGTAGGGTGTTGGTGGAGTGTGAGAGGTATGGCGGTGCACCGCTGGTTGGTTATGGCGGCCCTGGTTTCGGCCGGAAGTTTGGTGTTGGTCGTCTCATGAAAGAGACGTGGTTTGTGTTTGTCCGTTATTGCCCGGACATTGTAGCATCGCCACCCTGTCACTCAAGGTCCGCCCTATTTCAAGTGGTTGGTATTTCACTCTCTACACTTTAGCCAGGCTGTGCCTAAATATGGCTAGGGTTCTACATTAGAATTTATTACAGTTTATAGTCACACCAGATAGCTACCACTGTGACTATTGAAAGTGTCAGCTAACCACTCCCGCAACTCCCGCCCTCCCGCCCCAGGTTTTATGCATATATTAGTTCTGTGTATCGTAAATTGTCTGAATTTTTGGCACTGTATTTGATACAATTTAACTGTGAATCGGATATGTGATTGTTTGCCTGATAGGCACTAATAAACTGGTAGACTGAGTGTGCACTGCTGGTTGGTTTCGGCCGGAAGGTGGGTATTATGTGATATATAGCATATATACTTATATAGTATAAGTATATAGTAAATATAGTATATTAATTAATAGGATATAAACTATCCTAATCAAAATGATAAATATAATAATCCAGGTTTCCATATACCAAACGAAAGCTTAGGTTACCCTGATTAGCATTATTATATTATCTAAGCTAATTTCCTTTTCTAGAAAAAAATTACAAATTTCGAATCATTCCATAGTGTTAAATAATACAAACAAAGTAACTTAAACCTATTTTAACTCACCGCTGACGGAGCCCCCGTGGTGTAGTGGTTAGCACTGAGGCTTTCGAATCCTCTGGTCGCTGGTTCGAGTCCACCCGGGGATCTTATTTTCAAATTTTTAACTTATTAACGAAAATTAACGAAATATTTTAACGAAATTACTTTCATCTCTTCAGTAAGCATTTCGATTCAATTATGTACAATGTACTTATGTACAATGTACTTATGTACATACCGTACTTACCAATTGTTTGGCTAAAACGCACCGATTTAGACAATTTTTGGCCCAGATTTAGTTCTGCATCATTTAATATAACTGGAGGAATCCCCTTTACTCTAGAAAATTTTGGGGGAAGTCTGCTACCCATTTCCAATTATTACTTCATGAGAAACTTTCTAAAATTTTTCTTCTTGGTGATGCGAGTATTTGTTTCACGTAATACCTACATCCCTAACATTCTTGACGCACTAAACTTGTAATTATATTTCTAAAGTCGTTATTAAAAATAAATTTAATATTTTCCATGCTTTAAAATTATCCTAAATATAGTGGTAATTAAATTTATGATGGAAGTGATCCGGTTCTTTAGTTCTAGATCAATAAATTCGGAGTTTTTTTAAATTGCTTATATTTTCGCGCAGATATAGAACCCGAAAGTTGAGTGTGAATAGACACTTTAGACTTTGAAAGCTCATATTTCGTTTAATAATTGACGAATCACAAAATTTAGCATTTGGGTCTAGATAATTTATTTTTAAATATTTATGTCATTTTTCGCATGTGTTTGTTGTGTAAACTCGTCAAAAAGTGGCCAGATTTGGAAGTGCTCAAAAAAGACAAATTGGTCCACTTTTAACACGTGCCATGCAAATCATTTTTGCAGTTGTAAAATAAAACTTCACATAAATATAGACGAAAAGTAGCGCTTTCTAACAATATAAAGAATGTACTCTAAAGTTAATTAATTATTGAGTACTAGCCTGTTGAAAAACACTGCACATTCATTACTACCACCTTAAGTATGTTTAGTATGTTAGAAGTTTAAGTTTGTGAATAACACTTAGCGCATATTAGCGCTAACACTAAGTGTGAACACTAAGGCCGTGTTCACATTGAGCTTTTTTCGCCGTTTTCGACTTTTTTTCAGCTGCTCGAGCAGCTGAAAAAAAGCTCGAGCAGCTGAAAAAATGCTCGAGCAGCTGAAAAAAAGCGGATAAGTATGGCGGTCACTATAGACTAGCTGCTCCGTTGTGATGACAACGCGGCAGTTCCAGCTTTTTTTCAGCTGCTCCAGCTTTTTTTAGCCGTTTTCGGCTCTTTTGCAGCTGCTCGAGAAGCTGAAAAAAGTCGGAAACGGCGAAACAAGCTGCACCTTTTTTTCAGCTGCTCGAGCACCTGAACAAAAGCTCAATGTAAACACGGCTAAGTTTAAGAGTTAGTGTTAGTATGTGAATACGGGCCAGTGGCTCTCCTTGGACTGTTTACCAATGCTGATTGCTTATGTATTATCGATTATGAACTCTGTGCATCGGTGCATATTTTGACACGATATGTTTCTTAAATATTTTTACAGTTGTTTGTTTTTATAAAAGTCTTAGAAAAATTTTATAAAACTAAAATCGAGTCAATTCACGGAACATTTTTTTAGGACTTGGAAAGTAGCTGTACATATTTACTTTTGCTACCTAGAGTGCTGGCTTTCGTTGCGGCTACATTTTGCATTTTATCAAGTACGTACGTTTACGTACTAAAGGCCGATTCACACGGTGCGTTTTTGCCGCTGCGATTTTGACGCAAAACGCAAGACGCAGGGTGTCGCACACAAAACGCAGCGTCTGAACAAACGTTGCGTCTCGCAAACTATTTTGCTGCGTCTTTACTGTTTTAAAAATATGAGAAACAGCTTTGCTGATATTGTTGAAATCAACACGTCCACAGCATCAAAACGCACTGAAATCGCAAGCCGAATTGCAGTCTGGCGTTTAAAACGCTGCGGAAAAATCAAGACGCATTCATTCCGCATGGAAATCGCTGCGTCCGTTCAGACAGTGCGTTTTGCCGCAGCGGCGAAAACGCAGCGGCAAAATCGCAGTAAAATCGCAGCGTGTGAATCGGCCTTAAAGGTTCACTGAGTCAGTGCCGCATTTTGCGGATCAAGTGCAGTTGGGGGGGGGGGGATTGGACCTATTTTTTGGAGTAGAGCTCCTTGAGGGAAGCATTTTTTGTAATAGAACCCCTATCCACAAATTTAGATTTTGAGCTATGACCCCTTGAAAATTGCATTTTCAGTGTTTTTGGACGTGAACGTAGGCCAAAGTTCGAAGCCAAAAATGGCTATAATATTTGTTTTTGAATAGTTTTGAGTGCGTTATGTTTTAAGGCATCGTCTAGGCCTAATTGGCAGGATTCTCTAGGCTAACACAGGAAGAAAGGGGGACTCTTAAAATGGTCTAAAACCAATCTAAAAACACTCTAAAAATTTTAAGAGTGAATTAAGAGAGCAAGTTAAGACCATTTTAAGAGTGAATTTAGAGTGTTTTTAGATTATTTAAGACTAATTTCAGATTATTTAAGACTGTTTTAAGATAATCTTAAATCAGTCTAAAATGCAGTTTGGAACTACGCTGCATAGTTTTAGATTGTTTTTAGAGTAAATTAAGAGTGAATTAAGACTAGTTTTAGACCAATTTAAGAGTGGTTTAAGAGTAAATTAAGATAATCTAAAACTGGTCTTAAATTACGTCCAGCTTAGCTGCTTACTATTTTAGACTATTTTAAGAGTGAATTAAGAGTAGTTTTAGACCATTTTAAGAGTGATTTAAGAGTAATTTAAGATAATCTAAAACTGGTCTTAAATTACGTCCAGCTTAGCTGCTTACTATTTTAGACTATTTTAAGAGTGAATTAAGAGTAGTTTTAGACCAATTTAAGAGTGATTTAAGAGTAATTTAAGATAATCTAAAACTGGTCTTAAATTACGTCCAGCTTAGCTGCTTACTATTTTAGACTATTTTAAGAGTGAATTAAGAGTAGTTTTAGACCAATTTAAGAGTGATTTAAGAGTAATTTAAGATAATCTAAAACTGGTCTTAAATTCAGTCCAGCGTAGCTGCATACTATTTTAGACTATTTTAAGAGTGAATTAAGAGTAGTTTTAGACCAGTTTAAGACTGATTTAAGAGTGTATTTGTTGCACTGCCCTGGCCATTACATTAGCCGTGTTGCTTAGCCGATATTTATGTGGTCTGCGACATTATATATTTATTATTATACATTTCTAGAAGATTGGCCCATTATATACCAAAAAATACCGATAACCGATACTGATACCGATAAAAAAAAACCGACCGATACCGATATTTTCTATGAGATGTGTATATACGTATATGTGTATATAGATGTGTATATACAGGGGCGGCCGCCGCCCCCCCGAAATTTTTTCCGACTGAAATTTTACACAAGGGTCCCCCCTTTGGTTTTTATGGTCCGGCCGGAAAATGTTTCTGATGCGTCCCCAATTGACCAAATTTAGTCTAAAAATCAAAAGGTTCCCCAATTTTTTTGCTGGGGGCTGCCGCCCCCAGACCCCTGCGACTCCGTGGCTTACTATTCCTTGTTATTATCTTTCATCAAAGCCTATGCATGTATACATGAGTACATTATACTGCATTTGCATGTCTACACAAGTATATTATGCTGCATTTAGTGGTGTAATACACTGTCTGATCTGATGTTCCCATCTTCTGTTTTATTCTGCTGTCGAAAAAAATTTCTGATACGTCTCCAGTTGACCGAATTCGGCCTAAAAATTGAAAAAATCTCTATTTTTTCCTGGGTACACCACTGGCTTTTACTACAAACAGGCTCAATGCATTGCCCTTGATATGGCTGCGGCTATAACAAAATAGCGTAAAGCTGAAAAGCGCTATTATTAAAAGTGAAAAAATTTCTTCAGACCTCCGCCCCAACCGAAATCGAAGTCTGGGACCGCCAGTGTGTATATTATTATAAAAATGCCCTTTCACCAAGGGCAGCAGTGTGGGTAGAATAGGAAAGTTGTTGGCTGATCTGTAGCGGAAAAATGCTAATAAGCTTGTTAAACACCCGGGACAAGTTTTGCAGCCGAATAGGGAAAATCAGCTTGCTAAATGGAGCGTACAAGAGTTGCGTCAGAATAGCAGTCGCCCGACACGTTAGTGCTTTCTGCACCTTATTTGCGCGAATAATTAGGAAAAACATTTTTGACGCTTACTAGCACACAGGACTTAGGGTCAGGTGTATACATTACATTACATTACATTATTTTACCTTTTTACTACATTCTTAAGCTGCGTTACTACATGTGCTGCACTGCTGCGTCATGATGTTTTCGAGAGACAGTGGTGTACATAGAAAAAAATTCAGATTGACTTGATGATTTTTCGTAATGGGTTGAAATGCACATTTTAGCAAGTTTAAGACTTAAAACTCCTTAAAAATGCAACAGCACGAAACCACAAAGTTGCACGTGTCTGGGGGCGGCAGCCCCCCAAAAAAATTGAAGATTTTTGTAAATTTTAGGTCGAATTTGGTTAACTGGAGACGTATCAGAGATTTTTTCAGACAGGAAAATTAAAACAAAAGATGGGAACGTCACATCTGACAGTGTATTAGACAAGTATATATATAAATGTAGTATAATATACTCGCGCAGACATACATAGGCTTTGATGAAAGATATATAGTAACAAAGAATAGTAAGCCACAGAGATGCAGGGGTCTGGGGGTGGCAGCCCCAGAAAAAAATTGGGGAAAATTTTTGATTTTTAGGCCAAATTTGGTCAATTAGAGACGTATATATCAGAAATTTTTTCCGGCCGGACCATAAAACCAATGGGGAAAAACCCTTGTGTAAAATAAAAATTTCAGTCGCAAAAAATTTTGGGGGGGGGAGGGAATTCCCCCCCATTCCCACCCCCCCTCCCCTGGCTACGCCCCTGGCATAGTCTTCCCTTCTCATCTCCCGAACTACATGTGTTACCGCATGGTTAACAGTAGTGCGTTTAGTTGTATATACTTTCACAGATTTTTGTTTTTTGACTTTTGCCAAACTCATATACATATATATATATATATATACTATATAAATTAATATATATATATATATATATATATATATATATATATATATATATATATATATAATAATAAACAACCCAGCACACCACCACAAAAGACCACCCCACACAAACTACAAAAAAAAACCACCCCGACAAGAACACCACACCTTTTTATCCCCAGTAACTAACAACACAAAGAAAAAATTATCTTTTTTTAAACAATTTTCACGGGACAAATTTGAAAACAGAAATACCGGTAATATATAAAAACCACCACCCCACCACCCCCAACAAAACCACCCCCCCACCGAAGACAATTTTCCACTACAAAACCCGACACGGGCTAGTCTCGCGTTTGACCGCGACCGAGACTCCCCATCCCTACAAACCGAACATTCCTACCGAGACCGAGACGGCATCTCGGTGCCGGACCGGCATCCTCCCTACGATCCTGATATATACGTACTACACATGGACTGCGGTATGTAAATATATATATATATATATATATATATATATATATATATATATATATATATATATATATATATATATATATATATATATATATATATATATATATATATATATATATATATATATATAGTATATATATCCGTAGGGATCGTCGCGGATGATCCGCAACTTTTTGACATCCGCATCCGCATCCGCATCCGCATCCGCAAAAATTCGATGCGGATGTGCGGATGTTGCATATTCGTCAGATGGTACTAAAAATGTGGGAAATCAGACAGCAATTTTAAATTTTGTGCATATATACGCCAGTATTAGCTCTTAAAACAGTGGAATGAAACTTCATTCTAGGATTTTTTGTCTCATTGTTGGTTGGAAATTGCTCTTTTCTAAAGTAGGTTTCACTATATATATGGTTAAGAATGTTTGATATTGCGGGCATTCGAACAAAGTTCTGCATTTTTGAGAGTCATGAGTCATGTAAAGTTTAATTTTTTGGACGAAGTTTGATTTACAGCTAAAACTTACATACAACAAACTTCTAACCTACCCTATTCGGAAAAGCGTTCAGTTCTGACCCCCCTAGGTTTGGGGGATATAGGGGGACTCCGGATTACTAGGCGAAAAATGCTGTTTTTCCGACTTATTCCACCCCTAAGGTACGTTTTAACACCAATAACTTCACTCCAAATTTTAATTAAAAGGGGCGACAGCTATTTTAGGCTCGAGATCAGATTGGGGGCATGGCTGACACTGGGGGTTCTATATTTTTATTAAAAGATGGGGTGGGAAGCACGTGGCAGCCGAAAAGAATTTTCCCCCTTTTCTTCACTTTGACCAGTTTGCAAAGTTGCAAAGCAACATATATTTGCTAAAACACGGTTTTTAACTTAGCCGGTTTTCATTGATTTGAAAGAATATATAAGAGTACATACACCAACAAAACCAATAACTAAGCCAGAGGGACACGCAATAGCTTTTGAATAGACACAAAGTTAAACCAATAGCGTTTCAAACAAATTGTTGATGGCGGCACATGGTATAGAAGATATCGTGAAGATTGAAGACACAACTTTGATGAACTTTGCTCTATCCGAGTACCCGAGTCTCATGCTTAGTACTTGCATTCATACCTGCTATTTGTAGCATTTTATGAATTTTTTGGCAAAAACATTTAAAAAATTTCGGCTCATAACTTGTCTAGAACGTATTCCAAAAAGATCCGCATCCGCGTGGATGTTAGGAGTCGACATCCGCATCCGCATCCGCGGATGTCAAAAAAGTGACATCCGCGACATCCCTAATATATATACAGAAATACTGTATTCCTGTGGACTGTCTGTACATAAACATTGTGTTGTCGTACGAGGATGCTAATGTAAGGCATGTTGGGTGGGGAAGATAATCAAAGTGCCAAAGAAGGGGGAGGGGTCAGTCGGACTGATTTAAGTAGAATCAGTATATACTGCAGAGAAAAAAGTTTAATGCATGGTTTGGTTTTGTACAGCAACGCAGAAAAATATTGTTGGTTTAAGTTTGCTCAAAAAAATTCATACAACAAGGGAAAAACCCTGTATATACTCAAATGTTGTAATTTTTACCACATCTGACTATACGTAATCCTTTAAAGGATAACAAACAATTGACAAAACAGTGGAAAAATGATCTTTAAAAATCGTATATAGCTAAAACACTTTCAAGTTAAAAGCTGTTCTCAAAATGGCGAAAAGTTGCGTAACAAACAAATATATAAAAAATTAAAATGGCCTAAAATAATAAAAATATATATATATATATATTTTATATATATATATATATATATATATATATATATATATATATATATATATATATATATATATATATATATATATATATATATATATATATATATATATATATATATTTATGATACATAAAAAACATGATATATACAGTATATATATTCGAAAAACAAAAAAAAATGGGTGCTTGAAATTGTAAAAAAACAGTAAATACTTCTGCAATTTATAAATATAAATATATACCTTAAGAGTGATTTAAGATTATCTTAAAAACTCTTAAATCACTCTTAAAACCGTCTAAAAACCTTATAACATGTAAGAATACTATGTAAGAGTGTTTTAAGAGTGATTTAAGAGTTTTTTTAGATTATCTTAATTCACTCTTAAAACAGTCTAAAATCCTGCAAAACTCTGCCAGCACATATTTAAGAGTGTTTTAAGAGTGATTTAAGAGTTTTTTTAGATTATCTTAATTCACTCTTAAAACAGTCTAAAATCCTGCAAAACTCAGCCAGCACATATTTAAGAGTGTTTTAAGAGTGATTTAAGAGTTTTTTAGATTATCTTAATTCACTCTTAAAACAGTCTAAAATCCTGCAAAACTCAGCCAGCACATATTTAAGAGTGTTTTAAGAGTGATTTAAGAGTTTTTTTAGATTATCTTAAATCACTCTAAAAATATAGAAAACTCAGCCAGCACACATTTAAGAGTGTTTTAAGAGTGATTTAAGAGTTTTTAAGATTATCTTAAATCACTCTAAAACTAGTCTTAAATCACTCTGAAACAATCTTAAAAGTTTTAAGACCCGTTTAAGAGTCATTTTTCAGTTTTATTTCAAATCTTAAAACACTCTAAAATTACTCTAAAATATTTTTAGACTGTTTTCAGATAGTCTGAACTTGGTCTAAAACGTTCTGGTCTTCCACCTCAATCTAAAAATAGTCTAAATTTAGTCTTAAAATTTTTAGGCCAAATTTAGACCAAATTAAGAACTCTTAAAATAGTCTTAAATTTTATAAATTTAAGACCAAATTAAGAGTTGCGGTTTTCCTGTGTAAGCTTAAGCTGGCTGGATTTTTTCTGAAAATTTCGATTTTTTATTGCCTAAGCCTGAGCCTAAGCCCAAGGGCGGGCGTACCCAGGGGGGGGGGGGGAGGTGGGGTTCAGGGGGTCTGACTGAACCCCCCCCCTTTTGGCCAATTCGTAAGAAAAATTCAACAAGGGTCCCCCCTTTGGTTTTTGCGGGTTCGTCGGTAAAATTTCCGATACGTCTCCAATTCAACAAATTTGGCCCAAAAATCAAAATTTTATCCACTTTTTTCTGGGGGCTGCCGCCCCCAGACCCCTGCTTGGTAGCTTATTATTAGGGATGTCGCGGATATCCGCATCCGCATCCGCTTTCGCGGATGATCCGCAACTTTTTGACATCCGCATCCGCATCCGCAAAAATTTAATGCGGATGTGCGGATGTTGCAGATTCGGCGAAATTTACTAAAAATGTAGAAAATCAGACGACAATTTTGATTTTTGTGCATGTATATACCAATATTTTGCTCTTAAAACGATGGATGAAACTTTATTCTAGGCTTTTTCACCTCATTGTTGGTTGCAAATCGCTCTGTTCTAAAGTAGGCTTCACGAATATTTGATATTGCGGGCATATTCGAACTAAGTTTCGCATGTTTGAGAGAGACTGATCTACAAACTTGTAAAGCAATAATTGTCAAAACAATATTATCAATAGACTAGAAAGAATAGACAGAGTACGTATAGTGATTATACACCAACCAAAACCAAAAGCATCAAGTTGCCAGAGGGTCACGCCGATAGCCTTTGAGTTGGCATAAAGTTAACCAATAGCATTTTAAACAAACTGTTGATGACGGTGCATGGCTTAGAAAATAACGTGACATTATCACGTGATTTAGAATTTTTACACAAGGGTTATTTCATACCATACTAATTACTTATTTCGTAATATTTTAATTTTATCAGCTTTTTGCTGACTTTTGAGGCAACTCCCGATTTCCCGGGGCGCCCCCTTAACGACGAACATTTTCAGCGACGAACATTTCAAAGACGAACATTTTGCTTGGATAAATCGGACCCTGGATGTTACATATACCTAAGCAATAAGCATCCATTTTCATTGTGATTACTAATTTAGTCTTTTTAACCAAAAAAGTTGAGTACATATTTAGTAAATATATATGTATTCAACTTTTTGCCTTCTAAGACTTAACAGCAGTATTTTTTATGTTCCTTTGCGGTGACAAGTGACATTATACGGTGGACTGCAGTCTGCACCAAATCGGATTAAGTCTGAGCTGGAGCTAATCTCCAGTTAAATCGATTTAGTTAAATCTGAACTAAATCGCAGCTAAACTCCATTTTCAACTAAAACTTAAGCGCCAATTGCGTTAATCTTCATTGGTGCAGCGGACTTGAACCGATTTAAGGAATTTAAGCCTGAGCTAAATCTATTTAAGCTAATCGTCAGTTAATCCGATTTGGTGCAGTCCACTGATATACTATATATATACCTAACATTTTCACGAGTAGGTAAATACGCAAAGGAACGAGCCCAATACTCGAATTTACACCCTGATATTGCGATAGTGGCCATTGCTGCCGTTGCACACTGTGCTAGCCTGAGATGCCTACCGTATATATTACAATAAATGGGTTGAATATTAAGATGTAAGCTCAAAAACATTTTGGTAAACCTTTGCAGTTTTAGTTATCCTGTAGTTTTAGCATTCGCTAAACAGCAATTTTGACGTCAGATTATCTGTTGTTAACCTTTTAATGACCAAATCCAGATCCCATCTTTCGACCGATTGCTCGATACTGAATTTTCTCTTTAACTTATTAAAAGTATAGGATTGACCTGAGAAATAAAGAAAAGGAAAAACGAGTAGACTCAGATTCTACGGCGAACGAGAGAACGTAACGAGAACGTGACGTAAACGAGTAGTAGATAAGCTTACTCTGTGTTGTGTTGTTTAACTTTAGCCTCCTGTGCAGTGCAGCATCCATGCGACCATTTGTACTTCCCGGACAAATTGATTTGCCTGGTCAAAATGTCCAAGACCGACACCAAATACGCCGATGTGCCGCCGCCGCCAGAACCACCAACTCCCCTCGTGGCACCACCAACTGTAGATGAAGGTATATAATGAAGGATGATAGACTCAGTATAGACTCTGACTAGACTAGAGTGTAGATTCAGATGATAGATTCCGTTAAGCCCGGTTCATACTCGTCTCTATCCTTGACCCTGTCGTTTTGTGTCTAAAATATACCAGAAAAACTAGCTAAGTAAATGCAATAGCTTTCAAGCGAACCAAGTTGAGGAGTCAAGTTAGTATGCAAGAATCCGCCGAAATGACACCGCCAATTCTTCGTGGCAGCTGACCAAAATTTGTCTTCGTCCCAGTGCCCTTGAGACGAGAATGAACCGGGCTGTAGGTTTAGCGTGAGTCTAGTATATATACTATGTGACAGTATAATGTATATGTACATAAGTACATATGTATAGGTACATACGTAATTAACTCCAAGTCCGTAACCTGCAACAGAATGTTTTTGACCCACACCCATGCTAACGGACCGCGTCCACCTCTAAGCTAACTTTTAGCTGGCTAGACTAATACTAATGACTCAGCTACTGTGCTAAGAACGCAAAAGCAGTAAATAGCATGACGGTTTATTTATAAACATGTACAAACAAACAAGGTATATAAGCAGCAAAGCAATGAGTCAGAGACAATGACAGACAGACGAAACAATGACACAGTCGCAAGAATATAAAACTGATACAGGAACTCACCGACCCTGCCGCTCAACTATAAGTGGCGACTCGGAAATTTCAAATTAGCTGTTCTCTCATCCGTTACAACTTTGTTTTCCACTTTTCCATTGCTTTTTTAGCGAAATTATTGTAGTGTAAAAATTATGTTTTTGTTCATAAATGTTTATTTATAATTTCAGTAGACCACTGTCGTCAATTACTCCTGAACGACGCTGACGCTCAAGAGCAACAGTTTCGCCCAGTTCACTCCAAACGTACTCTTGAGCTGCCCTCGCTCATGAGCCACTCAGTGAGCGACTCAGATCAGCCCATTTGCTTTCGCTGTGCTGCCACGTCTTACACCAAAGAACACGTGCCCAATGAGAACTGTACAATCGATATTCAGTCTATCGAAGACTCGGTCAAAATGGGCATCACCATGCAAGCGTGCCCTCATGGATGCTCTTCCAGTGTGCTCAGACTTGGTAAGGTCAAAGGTCAACTAACTATATTGGTCAATAGGTCAGCATTATATGAGGTGAGTCAAAAGGTTTTTCGAATCTTCATTATCAAAAAGCTATAACTATACGTCGTATAAGTTTAGAATCTGAAATCAGTTTATTTTTAAATGGTATAAGTCTACAAGAGCTGAAGTCACTTTCAAATTTCAACTGTCACTTTCATTTCAATTGAACTTTTTTGGCTACGTCACCAGTCACCACATTATTTACTACCAAGCTCAAGTACATACAAAGTTTGAGCAAAATATTATCATATGGCTTACAAATTTATAAATTAATGTGACTGAAAAAATTTAGAATTTTTAAAAAAACTTTGGAGCACCTTGTCAATCTAAATGTCCTGACGAAAAAAGCCCAGCCCCAGAGTATAATTAAGAAATACATACATATAAAAACATAGTTAACAAGCCAATTAATCCATCAACACTGTAGCTGGCACTCGCAAAACAACACTAACGCGAGTTTCTCTTAATCATAAAAGTGAGAAAAGTACGTTTCCCGCAAACAGGTCAAAAGTTCGCATATTATGTGACACAAATTTTTTTTCATTCTTTTAAGGTAGTTTCATCACCGCCTTTCGCGGCTGCCACGAAGACAGACTTTATCCCCCGGAACAGTTCGAAGAAATGGAGTCAGGGGGCTACGTTTGTCGCAAATCCCGCTTCTACCGCGCCGAATGGTATCACTGCACTTGCCGGTCACACTTTTGTAATAGCAAACTGCCTACTGTCTGATTTATGTTGTATTTCATAGGGTTAGGCTCGATTCATACTTATAGCCGTTATTCTGTTCAGTGTTCAGAAGACGGCCAAATTACGAAAAATCACGACGGCAGATCCAGGATGAAATTTCGGGGGGGGGGAGGCGAAATTTTTTTCATTTCTAGTTTCTTTCGTTTTACGTTTGGTCGCGAAGAAATTTTGTTTGGTCCTACTGAAAAACACCTCAGTGGCGTAGCCAGGAAATGGCTTTTCCATTTTTTTGGATGTGTAAAAATGCTCAGATCTGCAAGTTTTACTACCAAAAACGACACAGATTCGCATATTTCGTTCAAAAACAACGCTAACTTTTGACGGGACTTTTAACTTTCCAGGGAAGCATAAAAAGTGAAAGTGGTGCTCAAAACAGTAGAATTACACAACCGATAGGCCGGCGCGTTTCCAGAAGCTAGCAAATCTGGAAAGTTCACGAAGTATTTTGACAATACAGACCACGAATTCACTAAAATCAAGAGTACATAATAGCGTCTCACTCTATATAGAAGAAGAGTGAGACACTCTCCAGCCTGCCTGTGTTCTAGCACAGGCAGATGCGCTGGTCGTTTTCAGGCTACATGTTGACATTCTATGCAACATGTGACTGGCCAATCAGCGCGTAGATTCCCTGCGTAACACACTTTAGTATATAATCGCTGATGCGTTGATAAGCATTAAGATAGAGTTAAAAGCTTAATAACTCATTATTTATTCATAGTCTGCTTGCAAAAACATTAAAAAAGGTTTGCAAATACCTCTAGGGATATTTTGGCAAACTTTCAGCGAAATTGATTGAGAAACTTTTGAGATATAAACTTTTCTGAATTTCTTCAAAGTTTCTCAATCAATTTCGCTGAAAGTTTGCCAAAATATCCCCAGAGGTATTTGCAAACCTTTTTTAATGTTTTTACAAGCAGACTATGAATAAATAATGAGTTATTAGGTAGCCTTTATCCCTATCCCGTTTTATGATTGGAGCACGTGCACATGCGTCGGCCAATCAGAGAACAGAAGCTCGCTTCTGATTGGCCATTCACATGTTGCATAGAATGTCAACATGTAGCCTGAAAACGACCAGCGCATCTGCCTGTGCTATAACACAGGCAGGCTGGAGAGTGTCTCACTCTTCTTCTATATAGAGTGAGACGCTATTATGTACTCTTGCTAAAATGTTACTTTTGCAACGGTAAAATAGCTAAAACGGTGTCGATATTACGCAAATAAGCTGTACACAATGCAACCCATGTACACATACACATGCTGTCAATACACTTGAGTACTCATGCATAGGTTTTGATGAAAGATGACAAAGAACAGTAAACCCTGAAGTCGCAGGGGTCTGGGGGCGTTAGCCCCCAGGAAAAAATTGGCGAAAATGTTTACTTTTTAGGCCAAATTTGGTCAATTGGAAACGTATCGGAACTTTTTGGGTCGGGCGATAAAAACCAAAGGCGGGACCCTTGGGTACAATTTCACTTGGGGACAATTTCGGGGGGGGGGGGGGGGGGCCGCCCCGCCCCCACCGCCCCCCCCCTAGATCCGCCCCTGATAACATATTAAATAAGATATGGCGGGATTGTTCCGTAAGTTTGCCGGCTGAACGGACATACGGCTGTAAACGTGAATCGAACCTTCATGGACACGATCACGCCAAAAACAAGACAAAAATTACTCAATTTGACTGATCATGTGCCATGAAGCTGAAATTTGATTGGCTAATTTCTTGTTTCTCTGGCGAGAATCAAGCTCAAGTTCTGTTGCATCAAAATGTGTTGCTGAGTATAAATAACTAAAAATACTTGCAGGTTTTTTAATGTAATGGGGCTTCAGGCTTAGCCTTCAAAATCAATTTATGTAGGACTGGCTTGGCTATTGCAAAACAAACAATATTTCGACTTATTTAGCTGTTCATAGTCGTTCATTTATGTTCTTATAAAGTTGAGTTCTTATGCTTGTATTAAAATTTTAAATTTGATTTCTAATGGTGATGGGTGCCAGTGAAAATATGAAAACACGTAGCAGTTGTTCTTGTCAAATAACAGCAAATTCTTGGCACACATATTTCGCACGAGAACACTCTCCAGTTTTAAGACAGGTTAAAAAATACAACCAAGGATGCCAGTTGCCACTAAAAACTGTCAATTGTTTTTGAGTAAATAAAGTGCTATTTACTGCTAACTAAAATATTTCATTTGATTAATTATGTTTATGATGGTTAATGTTTCTTATACTAAATTAAAGTCATAAAAAGTTCTTGTCATTGTTGGTTTAGAGTTCGACTTGTGTGTAGGGATGTCGCGGATATCCGCATCCGCGGATGATCCGCAACTTTTTGACATCCGCATCCGCATCCGCAAAAATTTAATGCGGATGTGCGGATGTTGCAGATTCGGCAAAATTTACTAAAAATGTAGAAAATCAGACGACAATTTTGATTTTTGTGCATGTATATACCAATATTTTGCTCTTAAAACGATGGATGAAACTTTATTCTAGGCTTTTTCACCTCATTGTTGGTTGCAAATCGCTCTGTTCTAAAGTAGGCTTCACGAATATTTGATATTGCGGGCATATTCGAACTAAGTTTCGCATGTTTGAGAGAGACTGATCTACAAACTTGTAAAGCAATAATTGTCAAAACAATATTATCAATAGACTAGAAAGAATAGACAGAGTACGTATAGTGATTATACACCAACCAAAACCAAAAGCATCAAGTTGCCAGAGGGTCACGCCGATAGCCTTTGAGTTGGCATAAAGTTAACCAATAGCATTTTAAACAAACTGTTGATGACGGTGCATGGCTTAGAAAATATGTATAATGAATGCACAACTTCAATACAAACTGTTTTATCTAAGTCTCATTCCTTAGTACTTGCATTCATACTTGCTATTTTTAGTATATTATGTATTTTTTGTGAAAAATTTTTCAAAAATTCGGCTCATAACCTGTTTAGAACGTATTCTAAAAAGATCCGCATCCGCATCCGCATCCGCGCGGATGTCAGAAGTCAACATCCGCATCCGCATCCGCGGATGTCAAAAAAGTTACATCCGCGACATCCCTACTTGTGTGCTATTTAAAACAAGTTTTTATCTATATTATAATTTATGTAATTGCAGTACTGTATATTGTTATCACTCTGCCACTTGTCACACTTGTGCAACAGTATCACAATATTATGCTTTGCTATATGGGTTGTGCAATAAAACTTTATAGCTTACTCGTGGCGAAAGCTTTATTCCTTTGCAGCAACGTCTTCAGGTATATTTAGCCATGCAGTAGAAGGAAAACTGAAGTTAAACTTAAATAAAAATTAAGTTAGACTAGAACATAAAGGGTTTTATATATGTCGTAGGCTGTAGGGTAATTCAGGCCCTATGCCATAGGGCCTAGGCCATACGGTAATTTCCTTATAGACCGGGCCACAAGAGGACATCCGTATGGCCTAGGCCTTAGTGTTGTCCCCTTGTGGACCGGTCTGTAAGAGGACAAACAAAGTGCGACTCTGGCTATTGTGACGTCCGCTTCAGACATGAACACACTTGCAACCAAACTGGGTAATTGGACGCAAAGGTCAAAGGTTAGTTTTAATTGCCCCTTAATTGTGAAACTGCATACTACACTGGCTGGGCTGACCGAGACCGCTAAAAAAAGGGGGGAACGGTATAAATATGTATTTAATACAGCATTCACAAACATTCAAAACCACACATATATAAATGTAATATATTATTGTAACTGTAAATGTATTACTGTAACTGTAACCTGGGTACCCTACTTTATTAACTGGCTGTCTGTGAAGTCTCTGTTCCTTTTCTTTATAAATTTTCTTCTCAAGTGATGACATTCTTTATTTCCTTGCGGTCAATTGTTGAGCAGTCAAAGGAGACAGCGGATTAAGTTTGTTTGTCCTCTTGTGGCCGCGGCCATAAGAGATCAGACTAAGAATTATTAGATTTTAGCCGTATGGCCTAGGCCATACACTTGTCCCCTTGTGGCCTGGTCTGTAAGGAAAATACTCTATGGCTTAGGCCCTATGGCATAGGGCCTGAAGTACCTTATAGCCTACGACATATATACCTGACATTATTATTAAACAATTGCTGAACAATCTGATTTAATTGACTAAAATTACGCCAATTTTCTTGAACTGTAATCATAAATTCAGTAAATTATCTATGCAAAAAAATTGAATGCCAAAAATTAAAAGCCGCAATTTTCAGCCTACCATAGCTGTACGGTGCCCGTTACGACAATACGTGTGCAAAGTTTGTGCAGAATTTTGTTTTTATGACCAAATTTAAGATTGTTTGCCCCCTTTTACAAAAAATCATTAAATGACTTTGGTGCATCCATACATGTACACAGGGTCTCGGTCTGGGGGGGGGCTCGTCCGGGAATTTTCGAAATTTTAGGGGGGCTTGTCCCGAAGTTTCGAGGGCTTGAGCGGACAAAAACGCAAAAATTTCGAATTTTTGCTAAAAATTGCAAATTTTTGGCAAAATTTGGCTCTTTTTAGCAATTTTTTCGCTTTTGCTCATTTTTGAAGCATTTTACGGCGATCTGGGGGCAATTTTTGAGTTTGTTTTGGCACCTTTATTTCAGCATCAAAAAGGGGGCTTGTCCCGGTGGGTCAAATCTAAGGGGGAACCTTGTCCCGGAGTTTCAAATCTGGAAGGGGGGGCTTGCCCCCCCCCCCCCCAGACCCCCCATGTACATCTGTGGGTGCATCCTTATAGAAGCTAATTCTATTCACTATTCAGCGAGCAAAATACAAAACAGATGTAGATACATACAAGTTCACATCGAATTAAGACCAAGTTAGTCAATTAATTAACTCCTTTTTCCGGGGAAAACCGAATAATCGCGATAAGCATCGGGTCTGCGGTTAGAATTATTGCCTCGATCGTCGTAACGATTCGACCCCGACGTTTCAGCAGCGTTTGTGCGTTCCCCCTGATCGTAAGGTCTTTTTCTATCGTCCCGTGGCGGACCCCCACGACCTCGGTGCGATTGGAACCCCCGACCCCTGCCCCGGCCACCACCACCGCGACCCCAACCCCGTCGACCACGCCGGTCATCGTGTCTGTGTCTAAAAAATGATAATAATAAAATAAGACCACTTTTCTTTCGATTTTCTAGGGTAATTTGTAAGTAGAAATTTCGATCACGAATTTTGAAAAGCCTAGATTAAACTGCTGAACCTATATAAATTTGAAGTTGAAATATATGTATATACTTAGATTCAAATTTATTTGCTAGTGCAACTTTGGCTCATCTTAAGATATGAAGTTTAACTACACGACAAACTGCTCGAATTCTGAGTGTAGACGGATTGTTAATTCTGACATTACTATTTTTGGAAAAAATGACTACAGCGTGACCAAAAACTGCTGGACCCGTAGATAAAACGAGTCTCGTGACTTCGATCTTCGATCCGAAAAAACCTCGTGCCAATTATAAGTTGAGTAAAACTGATAATCTAGAAAACCAGGCCGCTTAGCCGTCTGTTTTGCTTCAGCGTTTCAAGGGTCACCAATTTTTGTAGGATTTTCAAGTTTACATCATCACCAACAAAGTTAACAACCTACCCATAATAATCGAAAATTCGTTTAGGTTTATTGGTCCAAGGATGAATCACAATCGGGGGAGGCAGGGGATTACTAAGGACTTCGGAATAATCCGCATCCGCTTCGGTATAACGATGAGAAAATAACGTCTCAAAATATTCCATTTCTGCTGCGTCTTGGACTTTGGCTTCGTCACTGGAATGTTCTGTCAGAACGGGGTCAGATTCAATAGATTTATTTTGATCTAGATCAGCTGCTGATGGCAAAGGTTCATTAGGGTCAGCCATTATGTTGTAATCAGCTGAAACTTAATAACAATTACCTAATACCTATGTAGGTAATATTATTATACTAAATTCCTGTCACCATTATATATAGTGGTGCGGGGAAAAAACCCTACGCGTGTTGCGGGGAAAAAACCCTAGTGCTTCCTGGCCGAACCTTACGACATAGCACCTTTTTGAGTATGTAGGTGGAAAGCGCATCCCAAACTGACTTGCCACACCGATTTCTGTGCAGTTTTGAGGCCCGTATCATTTTTTATAAAATTTCGAAATTTTGCATGTTGAAAAATTCCAAAGTGACAAAATTTTCCAAATTTTTGACTTGTCATAATTTTTCACAGAAACACTTTTGGCCAACGCCGTTTGCATTTTTCAAGAGAATTACCTTTCCTCTATACTTCTGAAGCTCAGAAACTGTGAAAAACCTGGTTTACCTGTGACAGTTCAAAGTTTGTGCGGAAAAAAACTCTGCGGGGAAAAAACCTTATTTTGTTTGGCTACAATTTTTTGCTAAACTCACTCATTGTTGATACAAAAGTTGACTGATCTGGGGTAAGAACAAGCGTAGACTTCATTAAAACCGTTTATTTGGCTTTGGCCGCAAAACGTTTTTTTCGTTTTGGCACATACCCCGACACCCCTTACGAAACCTGTTTTGGTGATGTTTGATAATTTTGATGGCATTTTTTGGACTATTTAGGCTTTAGCTGCTGCGTATCTCTTAAAATCCAAGAATGGTAGACGCGGGCGGTGTTTGTCAACCGTTTCTAACTTAATCAGCGCAAAAATCTGTGTTCACTGCTTTTAAATACTGAAAAAATGCATATTTGGGCAGAAGTCATTTCTACCAAGAGTACATAATAGGAAGAGTATGACACTCTTCCTATTATGCCTTCGGGCGTGCGTCCAATGCGGAGCGCAAAATGACCCATTTATGTACGGTTTTGAGGGGGGGCGTAGGTACCCCCCCTCAACTGAAGACCCCGTACTCAACTGAGGGGGGGTACCCCCCCCCCCTCAAAACGATACCCCGTGGCCCGTACTCAACTGAGGGGGGGGGTACCCCCCTAAGTTCAGGACCCGGTCTTCAGTTGAGGGGGGTACCCCCCTCATTTCAAGACACTAACAAGGACTTTCGTTGATGTGCTAAAATGAGGGGGGTACCCCCCCCCCCCGCAACTGAAGACGGGGTACTGAACTGAGGGGGGGGGGGTACCCCGCCTCAGTTGAGTACGGGGTATCGTTTTTTGAGGGGGGGTTACCCCCCCTCTGTTGAGTACGGGGTCTTCAGTTGAGGGGGGGTACCGCCCCCTCAAAACCGTACATAAACGGCCTATTTCGCGCTCCGCATTGGACGCGCGCTGCCAGGCATAATAGGGAGAGTGTCATACTCTTCTTATTATGTACTCCTGTTTCTACCAAAAAGGGTCGATTTTTGAACAATCATTGTGAGTCACATGGGTGTCGGAGAAACGGTTTTTTTAGTCCATACTGTAGCCTAAGAGTTGTAGAACACGATGAAATTGAGTTTATATTCACTGCCAATAGAACAACCGAAAGTGATAGGGTTTTTTCCCTGCATTAGGCGTTTTCCCCGCATCGGGTTTTTCCCCCCGAGGTTTCGAGGCTTCTGAGTAATAATCCATTTTATTGGTGCAACAGTTAGGCGAAAGATGGCCGTTATAACAGCCGCGAGCATTAATGGATCCGATTTATGTAGACGGGAGGGGGCGTTGTTTTAAGCAACTGCTCTTTGAAGTGTTACTGCTATAATTGCTTTGAATTTCGTTTTATATCGTACTGATTACTGAATTATCATAAATTGTGTCAATTATCGGTCAATATTCTGATACTAAACGTGAAACTATACAGGTCATTAGAATGTAAATGAAGATCAGAGCAGTAATCGTCTGTACACGTGTACTACATATACACAAAATAATAGTTAAAAATAACAGTGTACTCAGACAACTTGTACAACAAAAAACGTGTTCTCAGACAACTTGTACAACAAAAAATAAGTGTACAATTTGTCACTGTAACATCCATATGTAGAACTCAACTATCGGGAATTTTCAACGCATTAGAAACATTCACATAGTCACAATGACAAATACGTAGTTCAGCGTAAAAATTATCAACTGTTCGAAAATCGACAAGGACTGTTTGAAACGGAACTACACGGAAATTTTCAGGATTTATGTCGGATGTGTGATCTACGTGAAATCAACGACAAACTAAACTTAGTATTTTGAATCGGCGATACCTTGACGATATATCCTATAAAAATTATAGACATGGTACTGGCGCTTACATTTACATAGTATCAAGAGTACATAATGGGACCTTTTTGCCCGTTGTTGTGCAACACATCTACCGCGCTGCCAAGCTAGCCAATGGGAAGAGTGTCATACTCTTCCCATTATGTACTCTTGATAGTATCAAGAGTACATAATAGGAAGAGTATGACACTCTCCCTATTATGCCTAGAGGCGTGCGTCCAATGCGGAGCGCGAAATAGCCCGTTTATGTACGGTTTTGAGGAAAAGGGTACCCCCCTTCAACTGAAAACCCCGTACTCAACTGGGGGCGTTCTCCCTCCTCAGTTCGATAGTCCGTACTCAACTGAGGGGGGAACCCCCCTCAAAACCGCACATAAACGGGCTATTTTGCGCTCCGCATTGGACGCACGCCCAAAGGCATAATAGGAAGTGTCATAATCTTCCTATTATGTACTCTTGATAGTATGTCGCGGATATCCGCATCCGCATCCGCGGATGATCCGCAACTTTTTGACATCCGCATCCGCTAAAATTTAATGCGGATGTTGCAGATTCGGCAAAAATTACTAAAAATGTAGAAAATCAGACGGCAATTTTGATTTTGTGCATGCATATACCACTATTTTTGCTCTTAAAACGGTGGATTGAAACTTGGGCTTCTTTACCTCATTGTTGGTTGCAAATCGCTCTTTTCTAAAGTAGGCTTCACGAATATTTGATATTGCGGGCATATTCGAACTGAGTTTTGCATGTTTGAGAGAGACTAGTCTACAAACTTGTGAAGCAATATTTGTCAAAACAATATTATCAGTTTTTAACTTGCACGCTTTCGTAGATTACAAAGTATAGACAGAGTACGTATAGTGATTAGTGACCAACCAAAAGCATCAAGTAACCAGATGGTCACGCCGATAGCCTTTGAGTTGGCATCAAGTTAACCAATAGCGTTTAAACTAACTGTTGATGGCGGCGCATGGCTTATATAATGAATGCACAACTTTGATACAACCTGTTTTATCTAAGCCTCATTCCTTAGTACTTTCATTCTTTCATTCATACTTGCTATTTTTAATGTATTATTGTAATTTTTGGTGAAAAGTTTTTCAAAAATTTGGCTCATAGCTTGTTTAGAACGCATTCTAAAAAGATCCGCATCCGCATCCGCATCCGCGCGGATGTCAGAAGTCAACATCCGCATCCGCATCCGCGGATGTCAATAAAGTCACATCCGCGATATCCCTAGTATATATCTATAATAACTTGCAGTTAGAAGCTGTATTAATTATTCGTATACAAATAGACGCGAACAAAATAAACTAATCTAAATACATAGACAAAATGTAGAGATAAAAACTTTTATTACATTGACAAGATGTTGACTACAATACATTACAAAAATGTATATATGTCTACAGAACTGCAGATAGAACGTTTGTTATTAAAGCCAATCTTCACTCAAGCATAGCCATCTGAAAAAGATATTTATTTATTTACGAGTTACGACCTAAAAAGCTGATATTTTTTATTAACAAGTAAAACAGAGTTCAGTAACAAAACTGTGGAAATGTTTCGTAAATTTTGCACACTCTTGTTCTTCATTACTTAATTAAAATTATGAAGAATAAAATATTAAGAAAGAACTTTTTGAATTTAGTAGAGGTCTGGAAAAACAAGGAGCTGTTGTAGAAAACAGAAAAAACAGCCGATATACCATTGATAATATTTAAAACTTTCTAATACATAAACCACTGTCTGCCATTGGACACATAACATTATTGACTACTGATAATTTGAAAAAAGAAAACATATTGATAATTTAAAAAAGAAAACAAAAAAGCAAAAAACTCACTAAATCCTCTTCATCTTGGGACGATTTCGGTTGAGTGGCTGGTTCAGGAGTAACTTCTGGTTTCAAGAAAGCTGCTGCATCTTCCTCTGAGATTTCACTGTTAGGCGACTCATTTGATGCGATCAGACTGACTTTGTCTAAAAATATATTCGCATTTCGCAAGTTTTAGAGATTAGAGTCGAATCATAACATAGCATTATTCGTGATTTGACCGGCTGACGGACATATGGCTGTAAGTATGAATCAGATTCACCTTCACGTCCGCTTTAGAAATGCGGAATGACTATGGGTTAACAACAAGAATACAAATAATAAGCAATACACTTAACACTTACACTTAACGTATCATATAAAACTGTAAAACCATGGTTTAGTAAAACCACCTTTACGGTTTTTTGCCCATTTTTGTTTTTTACTCAAAAACGCAAGGAGTTAGAATTGATTATAGTCTTTGTCACTAGTTATACACTACACTATCATTAGTGGGCGTTTAGGCAGAAAGGACAAGCCTTCGAAAAGGAGATATCCTTTGTTGGCGGCCCTCAGGTGGAGAAAAAACAAAAAAACCATAGAAAGCCCCCCATCCTACTCTCCCCCCTACACCGCCCCCCAACACACATCTCTCTCTCCGCGCCGGCGCAACAACAAAAAAATATTTAATAAAATAGAGAAAAAGAGGAGGATACCACTGAAACTATTTTTTTAAATATGGAGAGAGCCCCAACCGCACCATTTTCTCTTTCTCATGAAAAAAAAAAAAAACAAAAAAAAAAAAAACCCTAACACCTTCACACCCCCACCCTTCCCCCACCACAACTCCAAAATCGATCATTTTAAAATGTTATATAACTAGAGATAAAAAATAAACAAAAAACACACAACAAAAAGAGAGCACAGAGAAACAACACACAGCTTATTTCCATGTCATGACAAAAATGTAAAGAAAACATAGTACAAAATGACCTATAACAGTAGGCTGTAGGCAAAAGGGAGAAAATGTAGATTAAAAAAAAAAAAAAAAAAAAAAAAAAAAACACAAAGACGAAACCACACAAAGAACTTAACAAAATAACGGGATTAAAAAACCAACCAACCAAACAAAACAACAAACACAAAAGACAACAATTTCCCTAGATATAGAAGGTAAATACCCAAAGAGGATATAAGGGCCCCGCCCCGGCAGTGTACAGTCCTTCCCACGGCGCAAAATTCCAAAACAAGAAAAAGAAAATAATTAGCTGGCAGGAAAAAAAAGGCACGCCAAGAAGATTAATCTCTCAAAAAACTTTAGAAACACACAAAACCACCCCACAAAGAGAGTACACACTCTTCTAAAAATGATACCAAGTTTCAGGGGTGTTGCGGCCCTTTTACGAAAAAATAGGAAATAAAATAGGAATTTCTCAGAGAAAAATAGGAAAAAATAGGAATTTTTGAGAAAAAAATAGGAAAAAATAGGAATTGTTTGACGGACTTTGTACTGAACTAATGGACCTGTGTAACAATAAACTGTGGTTGTTTCGTCTCAGTACAAGATACTGACGGCTTCAGCAGGGTTTTTTTTTTCAAAAAATTTTGTGTGCATAATTGTGCAAAATTTTAATTTTAGTGTGCAAAATTTTATTTTTCTGTGAAAACTGTAAATGTGTTTTCTTCGCCTATATAGAAGCAAATATACGCGTTTTTATACCTCCAGAGGTGCGTACGTATCAGTGGCGTACCCAAAAAAATGTCGGGGGAGGGGATTGAATGAATTTTTAATTTTTTGTAATGGGTGAAAAGGCCCCTTTTAGCAATTTTAACATTCATAAAAGGCCTTATAAACGCAAGATTACTAAACCAAAAAGGTGTAGGGGTCTGGGGGCTGCTAGCTCCAAGAAAAAAATTGGCGATTTTTCCCAATTTTTAGGCCCAATTTGGTCAACTGGAGACGTATCAGAAATTTTTTCCGATAGAAAAATAAAACGAAAGATAGTAAGTAACGTCACATCAGACAGTGTATATAACGCAATACTAGTAGCTCACATGTAAGCTCAAAATCGTATGATCCGGAATTTTGATATGTATTTTTAATTTTAAAATCGAGGCCGTTTTTTAAGCCCGCCAAATTTGAGTGATTTTACATTTGGCGTCACAGCTCAGGCCATGGGCAAAAATTTTAAAAAATGGATCATAGAGGTTGAGATATGACGTTAGGCTATCGAATCATATAAAAATTAGCTTCGACAGTGTTAACAAAAATTTCGAGTAAAGGGACGCTTTGCAACCACAAAAAACTTTTTTTGCGCCTATGATTTACACGTAAAATTGAAATTTTGGGAGCCCCTAGTAAAAAATTGGCAAAAGCATTGGTTCCAGTTTGTTACATCTGCGATGCGCCTTCTCTGGGTGCAAATTTGGAGCGAATCGGAGAACCTAAAATTTTCACTATTCCAGGTAGCCCCCCCCTTAATCTTGCAAAAATGTGTATATATGCCATAATTGGCGGAGGTCTGGGGCGGCAGCGGCAGCCGCCAGAAGCCACAGCTGTCATGGAATTTTGAAATAAAATTTGCATTATAAAAGTAACTTTAAGCAACACTTTTTTGACGAATCTTGGTGATTGCGGGGCCTAGGGGCGGCAGTCCCAAGTAGCCAGAGCTTTTGTACAATTTTGGAATAAATTTTGCATTGAAAAACATAAAATTTCATCAACACTTTTTTATTAACCTGGGTCGTTGCTGAGATCTGGGACAGCAGTCCCCTGGAAATGCAGGATTTTTTTTTATTTCTCTGGCAAAATTTGGTCAATTAAAGACAAAACGGAAATTTTTTGACCGGGCCATAAAATTCAAAGGGGGCAGAATGTGTAAAATTTTACAAAGAAAAAATTTCTGGGGCAATAATTTTCAACATCCTCCCTTGGTATATATATATATGCCCTTGTTACGTTATATATATATATACATCAAATCATATCAGCGGCAGAGAAATTTTTCAGGTTTACTGGAGCAATTCCCCCGACTTCGTGAGACAATTTAGTTTAGAAACGTAGATGACGTAGTTTGTGGAGGTCTGGGAGCTAGAGACTCATGGTTTTTGACAACGTGTAACACGATTTTTAGAAAATTAAACCTCTAGCAATTTGAACAGCAATTGCGCAAATCATGCGCCATTTGCCAAAAAGCAGTATAAAAAGCTGCCGCCGTTGATGATGCCGCCAGTGATGTCAATAGATGCAGGGGTCTGGGGGCGGTAGCCCCCAGAATTTTTACGATTTTGCATTAAAAACAGTCCATTTCCTCCATACCCTGCACACGCTATCGGTCACTGTGCATTATTGTGCAAAATTTTAATTTTTGTGTGCAAAATTTTAAAAAGTGTGCATTTGCAGGGTTTTGCACAAAAAAAACCTGGGCTTCGCACATAAAAGCGGCTGCACGAGTGTGTCTAAGCCTATCTACCGAACACGCTATCTTACGGATAAAAATTAAAAACAAGGTTTTGGAATGGCAAATCGGTTAAAGGGACTAAACGACTTTAGTCAGCTGCAGTATCCTAGCCAGGATTTTTAAAAAGGGGGGGGGTTCCAGCGAAAATTTTTTAGGCGTTATTTATATTAGCTAATATATATTATACATATCGTCAACTAGCAATATTGTGCATTATATAATATAAGATTATATATAAGATTATATAATATTAAGATCAGTAAGCCATAAAGTTGCACAGGTTTGGGGGCGGCAGCCCCCAGAAAAAAATTGCAGATTTTTTTATAATTTTCAAGCTGAATTTGGTAACTGATCAGAATTTTTTCTCCAAGACAATTACACAAAGATGGGAACGTCACATCGGACAGTGTATTACACAAGTAAATGCAGCATAATGTACTTGTGTAGACATGCATAGGCTTTGATGAAAGATAATAACAAGGACTGGTACGCCAAAAGTTACAGGAATCGGGAAAAAATTTCAAGATTAGGCCAAATTTGGTCAATTGGAGACGTATCGGAAATTACTTCTGACCGAGCCACAAAAACCAAAGGGGGGGACCCCGGACCCTTCTTAATAATTTCTTCAGGTTCCACCAAAAGAGGTGGTCCGGACCCCTCTGAACCCCCCCTGGCTACGCCCATGGTCAGCGGCTTAAATTTACTCTGACGATATTCCAAAACTACCACTGGACTAAACGGATTTAACATGCACGCTTAACATTAGCATGCATAGTCAAGTCCGTTTAGTCCGATTAAAAAGCAGCGCCCTAAAAGTTTAGTCCGTTTAATCCGAAGGTTTTACAGGGGTCTAGAGGCAACAGCCACCAGGAAAAAAGTTGGGAAAATTTGATATTTAAGCAAAATTTGGTCAATTGGAGACGTAACAGAAGATTTTCCCGTCTGGACAACAATAACCAGAGGGGGGACCCTTGTGTAAAAAATCAGGGGGAAAATTTCGGGGTGGGGGAGTCCTCCTATCCCCCCCTGGGTACGCCCTTGGCTATGAACACACTGGACCGGGCCCGGGGCCCCCTCTACACTCTGGACTTCCTAAAGTTTCACCAGAGCATGTTCCCAAGAACGAGTCAAAAATTTATTGTCTGTTCGTGAAAACTCGTTTCTAGGTTAGTTAGGGGTCCTGAATCTAGGAATCGCACAGAGAAGAGTAAACTCTATCTAGCGGGTAAGAAGGGTTCCCTTAACGAAGTGTTTCAATGTGTCATTTAATTTCCTGAACAAGAATATTTATGTAAATAAAAGTGACCTGGATTCGAAATTTCGCCCCGCAAGCAGCACTGTGGTGTCATAGACGACAGACTCAAGTAATTGCAAGTTATTAGGTAACCTGGATTTGTGACGTGATGTTTGTAAACGCAGCGGCAGTTTCGGAAATTTGCCTTAAAATATTGATTCATTCTTATGAAATTTTGAAAAAATAGGAAAAAATAGGAATTTTTCTCAAAAAATAGGAAAAATAGGAGGTGGTCGAAAAAATAGGAAAAAGTAGGAAAAATAGGAGCCGCAACACCCCTGCAAGTTTACAAAACTTGCAAGCTTGTATTGTAAAACTGTAAAAAAAGCATCATACCATCTTCAATTTGTTCCTTGATTCTGATCATGGCTTCAAAATCGTTCACCGGATTCACACTGCCGATTTTGCTGGGCGCAGAATACGGTTTGCTCACGTCTGCGAATCCTATCATCTCCACATCTTCCGCGTCTCTATCGTCACCGCTGGTTAGATCAGAAGTACTGAAAAAATAAAAAAACACTTTATAGGTTTATTTTTACTAAAAAAACAACATGGCTTGGATGTGATCAGCTGTTTACTTGGCGCTTGCTACCAAAGCATGACCCGCGGGCCCTGGCCAAGGGTCTATTCATGCTTACAGCCGTTTGTCCGTTCAGTCGGTAGAATTACGCAAAAACTCACGCCACTATATGATCCTGTTCACTTTTGTATACACCGTCATTATTTCGTAATTTTTCGCCTGAACGGACATTACGGTTTCAGTAACAAGGAACCCTTAGGTTCAGCAAAATACTAAAAAACACTTTTCTATAACAATGTAATATCTAGTCAGCTGTATATAAAAAACGTTTTTACCCTTTGCCAAAAAACTGCGCCGCAGTATAAGTGGTCTTTCGTTTTTCCCATCGTTCATTTAGTTTCAAGGGAAACTCTGCCTTGATCTGACTACAGGGGCCCTTGGCTTTATCTAACACAGCCTGTGGTGGTTCCATTTGTTCCAATAATTCGGGCGGAATTTCTGGTAGGGGTCGATCCGGGTACAAAACCCTCTGTTGGAGTGCCTAAAAAGAAATTACTGCGAAATTACTAGTACGTCTCATACTTTTGTCCTCACAGAACACAGGTACAGGGAAAACAACAAAGTTTAACCTTTAGCGTTTATAACTAAAATTCAATCGGCTGTTGTAAAAAATTGACAGAAATATTTTCATGTGAAACTGACTTGACCACAGTTTTGTTAGTGCAAAACTTCTGTAGTTGGGTTTGGGTAGCTGTTTCAAGTCCAAAAGGGCAGTTTCAAAACGATAACTACGAGGATCAAGGCCATAGGTGCCACGTGGGCAAACAAGACATATTGGGGGGCGAGCTTCCGGGGGGTGTGTACGCGCAAGGTAACTTTTTCGAGTAACTTTGCTTCGTCGGCCAGTGATTTTGCTTACCCTCCGAAACTGCTACCTGCCCACGTTTGGCCACTTCCTAGGAATTATAAAAAGGGGGGCTGAAGTTGCCGTTTGTCCGCGCCCCGCGGGAGATCGAGTGGTAAATCCCCCTCCCCATGTCCATGTATGATCAGGCCGAGAATGTAAAGGGCTTTATATGATGAAAAAATAGACACCACCCCTCACCCATTACAGATTACACATAGCGACCAGCGAGACTTTTTTCAAGTTTTTATCCCATACATGGACTGCTGGAAACATGAGGCAGCTTTCGTCAAGTGCATAAAAAACTTACATGGAACAGACGTTGATTGAACGGGTTCACCACGTGACCAGGCTTCAGAACTTCTATTTTTTCACCATCGTCGCTGAAATTTGATAAAAATACTAATCTTTACTAAACTTATCATCTTCTTCAATAAAAACATTAGTGAATAATCAATTAAAACATTATTCCTTAAGGTCCCAGTGTGCCACTTTAGCAGATCAGTTTATTTCACTGGCACATACTTCAGTCAGACTTATGGCCTAGCAGCCCAGTGGTTATAATTATTCATCCAACCTATTACAGGAATTAAACGTTTCAATTTAGAAGTATCAAAACATACACATCAACACTACTGAGGTCCATGCTTGAGATCAAATCATCCACAGCTTTTGTTTGGGCTTCTAAAAAAAATTCATCTAAACACTAAAACAAACTACATCAAGAGAAACTCACATCAGTTTATGCCAAAAGCAATGAGTGATGATAATTTGCGGTCGTATTACACAGAGCGCATAGAGCAAGGTTACACGTTTACCACTCAAAAAAAATGTCTACTACTTAGTAATGTTGCTATACTATTCCACATCTTATCAGGGTTTAAGGTCTAGGATTTACGGCTGGCGTTATCCTCAAATCAAGCTCAATCAATTTAAAATCGCACCTGTTAGTCCGTATTTTTCGTCATCATTAAGCGTCGGAAAATAGTACGGTCTGGTATCATCCGCATACGGCAGTTGCAGCATCACAAAATGCTAAAAGAATTCGAAAGGTTATACCACTACAACTTGTGTAAGTCAACTTCGAAGTAAAATTAGCTGATCTAACTACGACAGAACTCAAAACATGACATATACAACGTACGTCGAATGAAACACCAAAATTGTGTTTTAGAGGCAAGTTTTAAGTGTTTCACTAAAGCTCGACCCAAAAATGCTGGACCCTGGAGAAAACTTGACTTAATTACGAAAAAACCAGTTAGAATATTCACGAGTACAGTAAGCAGTCGCAAAAATCACGACACGTGTTTCGTCCTCAGAGTTCAGCAGTTATTCGTCAAATTTTGGAAGGAAAACTTTAGTGTTAATTCCATTCATCAATTGCAGTCTATTAGTGGCGTTCACTACAGTTCTTCATTCCAGCGGTTAAAAGCAGATTCCAACAGACATTCGCACTTTCGTTCTGCCGGCAGTATTAACGTCATTGTGCCGGTAAAAAAAGAATAATACTAAATAAGTACTAAACGAGGTCCAGTATTCAGCTACTAGCTACGCTAATTCAAACATCAGCTACCAGCTACTTGCCTTGCCCTGCCTTGCTTCTTCAACGTCACGGTCAGGGACCATAGACCCATCCAGCTCATTGAGGGAGCCGTCCGGACTGTCGGAGGAACGCCAGGACTTTCTTTAGCTACCAGCTACTCTAAACTCTAATCAAACATTACGAACTAAACTAACATTCAAACATTCCGAGCTAACCTCAGAGCTAGCCTTGATGACCGGAATTAAAGCCATCAGTTTGGGTGCAGATCCGTTGCGGAAGACGTAGCGGACCACAGCCACTCGTTCTGTCTCGGCTAGAGCGTGAATCAGGGCCGATAAAGCTACTGATGGCGCCTGAAATTAGAACGTCATGTTATCAACACTAAAAACGTTTTTTCACAAAAAAATCTGAAATTGTAGGGCGTTAGCGCTAATCTATAGGTCAGCGGCTAAGCTTAATAAAAAGAATAAAAAGACCAAACCTCTTCAACGAAGCACGTAGACGTAGCTAAATAAATTTTGTAATTAGGACAATGCTTTAATGCAGTTGGCTACCAGAGAACTCCAACGCCAACTACGCTTTGGTCATGCTATAAGGATGAAGATTTCGAACAATATGTTACATTTTTTCGTAAACTCCTCGGGAAACATTACGCACCATTCCGTCATCTTGCTTCCTTTTCTTCCCAGAGAAAGGTCTGATCAAACTACTTCAAATTTTGACTCATTGTATGCTGCCATTTGTTCGACATCAGCTATTGTGTCAGTGTTAGATGAAGCATAAAATACCGTCTCGGGATCCCTTTGATCGGCCACAACAACCCACGAGCAATCCCCAATTGTCTGGGATTTTTTGACCTAAAATAGATCATAGTATACTCACAGTTCAAAGGTCATGACTGTGTCGATCTAGCTGATGACAATCTAAGCAGAGTATCAGAGTAACAAGAGTACATAGTTACGCAAACACGAGCCCAAAAGTCTTTAATCCTGCTAGATTATCAAAAGAACAAAACTAGAGTCCGATACTAATTCTTTCAAAGTCACACTATCTTAGTCAATTCAGCGCGATAAGAAAAAAATTAAGATTAAACACATGGGGGGACCACAGAAAAACAAAGTCATAGATGATTTGAAAAAAGTCCCGGAAAAACCATTCGACCACCACCAAGACCGAGACCAAGTTAGTCTCCGTTAATGAGCGACATTAAAAACCGAAAGTTCAAAAAACTCTACTTACATCTGAAGCCTTGCAAAATCCAATGACATGAAAGCACTTCTCCGACTTATACTTCAGTGATTCTTGATCAATTCTGTCAAACGGCACTAAAGTTGACCCATAGTGATATGCTTAAATATAAAGACAAAATATTCTGAAGATACATAATAGTAAAAAATCTATATAATATAGACAATTAAATAAATTGCAAATAAAATCTCTGAAGTAATTAATTATATCAAAACGTTAATAATAAAATAAATTTCTTAATAAATAATAACTCCTACAGTTATAAAGAAAATTTCTTAATAAAAAATCTAAATAAACAAATATGGATGACAAAGTAACAATTAAGAAAAAGTTACATTCGTTAGGAACAGAAATACATTATCGATTCCTTAATTATTTTTCTTGGCAAACCTTTTATAACATCATCAGTTTTTATCATATTCCTCGCTGTATCAGCAATAGACTGTAGTTCTACCACTTTATTAGCGTTGAGATCGCTTGCATTGACACGCGAGTTAACTCTAGCTAAAATTAATGGCAATTTAAATCAACTTCTAATGTTTGATCTTATATTATGAACTTTTTTACATAGTTAAAAAATAATGTGACGAAAATACTGCTGACAAAAGAAACTGACTTGAAAAACGACATGCATTAATATTATTATGCAATAAGTTATAAACTAGACTAGTAAAATGTAGTAAATGTAAAACTAGTACATGTCACTAGACTTGTAAAATCTAAAATTTAAAAAGAAATTAAAAAATCCAGTTTAACGCACTTCTAATGATGTTATCCTCAGTGATTGGAGTTTGCTTTTCGTTGGCCACAAAATAGGATTTCTTTGATACGAGCTCCGCACTAGGATCTTCCGCGTAGCATTTTTTCCAAGACTGTTTTGGTTTCAATTCCTCAACCTGAAATTATACACAGATCAAATATACCGACAATAGCCAAAGAATTTTGGTAACTAAAGAAATAGCCAAAGAAAAAGTTATTTAAAAAACAGCCAAAAACGTTTTTGCTAATACGTCAGCAAACCTGTGTAATCAAGTCGTAACCTATGGGGGGGGGGGGTTCGGACTCAAATGAGGCAATTATTGCTTACTTTACTTGACATTACATCGAAATTTTAGCTCGTGTAGATTTTTTCACCATTTCCATCGTTTCAATTTCTACGTCAAAAGTTTGTCAAATAACCTTTTTGTATGCCGCCACAGGAATTGACATCTGATCTCCAATCTGCAACTGGAAATAAGTGGGCGTAGGTCGAATGCTTCGTTTTTGGAAATAGGTTAACGCATCCAACGCTTCACTGAAAGGTAGATTCAATGAATGAGTAAATTAACATTAAAATTTTGTAGACTTCTTTCGTACTACAACTTTTGTGTTCGTTCAGGAGGCAAAAAAAGGAAAAATTAATTTATAAGTCAACTGTTCTCCGTGTAGACAATTTGATAATACAGTCGTCCTGAGCAAATACTGTATTGCAAGACTAGACCTTTTTATTTATATACTTCTTCTTCTTGGACTTTTCTCAGACACTGTATTCTTATGCACTATCGAAACGTTTATAATATTGATGTAATATATAATTTAATTAACATTTAACAAACTTGCAACAGAATCTTACGTGAACGTGAAAGGCTCAGCGTCGAGTTGGCTCAACAACTGGCGCATGAATTTGCGTCCCCGTTTTTCCTGCTGACTGAGCACAGTCTGATCACTTTCCATTGATTGATCTGACCTTTCCAGACTGCCGTTAATTTCGGGTTCTTCCAGATCAGGCCCACTAAAAAAACAGCAATCTTAAAAAACAGCCCTGAAAAAGCAACCGAAACAAGGGGTTCGTCTCTTTTACGTCAACATAAAATCTGGAATGTATATTATATAATAATATAGAAAACATGGAAAATTTGGGAAAAAAGTTAACAAATTTTTTTTCGCACCTAAGCAAGCGTAACCGATGCCAACGAATTTGTTTTACTTCTTTGCGTCATCACTGACAATACACATTCTGCTTTGAACATTAATTTTAGCATAAAAAAGCACGAATGTTCTTACAAACTTGCTTGAAAAGGAACGTCTTGTCTGATGCCTATTGACTACGCACCTAGACTCAACAAAAATCCACTACAGTCTATACTGTATGAAGATGAACTTATACAGAGCCACACAGTAACAAACAATTATGACACATACATAAACTTCAATTCCACTTCGGTCTGCTTGAAAGAGCGAATGACAGTTTCACAGTTATCGTCAGAAAACGGAGCGGCCAAGTCCGAAAACAAAACCACCGATTTGCTGCCATATTTCTTTCCCTCACAGCCGCTGTAAAGGGTATCCAGCGAAACCACCAGACCGTCAACAACTGAAATATATAAATATAGTGGGCAGTGAGGACACCTGAAAATTTTGTCACGAAAATGGTGATGCTGAAACTGATATATAATATACTCAAAACAGGAAGCGCATTTAGTATTACAAACTGTGCCTTCCATTGCGCCTGACGGCTTTGAAAAATACGTTTAAATCTACAACGCGCAGTGTCGAAATCATAATTAATTATATACAATGCTCTAGTCCTATGGTTTGGTGCTAACACGCCACTTCTGAAACGTAGACATGATAAATGCTTACGTGTCGAAAAGTTAGCATAAGACTTAAATTACTTAATAACCATCAAATAGTCAATACATAGGCTTTATCTGCACATTAAAATGAAACAATTTAATTTAAACATACAATCTGCTTCAATATTGCTGCATTCGACTTCATTCTCCACGAATTTCACCAAATCCCAATCGGCCAACTGTAGTCCGCGAACCACCCTAATATTCTGATACTGATCATCCGTTGCCAGATCATTTTCCGTCAATCGACTGCCAATCAACACCAACGCAACTTCATCCTTGCTTTCGCTGAAAATCTAAAACAATGAACAGAAGAATGTGAAAATCTACATATGTACATATATATATTATACAGAACGGTTTTCCTTAACAATAGTCTAACTAATAATTTCATAAGGTCTCAGACTGTCAGCCTTCTTCTTCCCCCCCGAAGTTGAAATAGTACACTTACACATAGATTTTTTACAAGGCCGACAAATAACGTCTCCAAATAAATAGTTTTTTTAAACATTTTGTGTTTGATGTTGCGGTACGGACATAAACTAATTGTTGTTCGGATCCGCCATAAATGGCAGTGAGTGAAAGATAACGCCAGAACGTATATAGAAATGAAACTAAAACATATATACTGAAATTAACTGAAATTGAACTACAGATACGAGCTCTAAAAATCATACTTTTCTTTGAAGCACCATTGTAATGCAATTAATTGCCTTCTGCAAGAAGGAGTGGCCTTTGTCATCAACTCTGCCCATGGAAGGACCGACATCGAGGCAAAGCACAACAGCTTCCTGGAATGCGTAAATACACAACAAAATAAAAAATAATAGAGCAAACAGATTTTGAGTTTTGTAAATTTTACAGCCCTGTGGCGTAAACAGGAATAAATTGTTAGATTATTTTAAACACGTCTTTCGAACTTTCGATTAACAGCATTATATATAGCCTCTGTTTTTACCATGTATTTCATTATTACCAGATTTTTAATGTTTTAATGTTTTTAATTTTTAATGTAATCTAATCTGGGCTTATCTATTTTCTTTAGTTATGCACAATATACTGGATTGAGGGGACATAGCTTGAAATGAAATTGTTGCTTCAGTCGTTTGGATTCAGTCAAGTTCTCTTATTTTTATACAGTATATACCTCCCATCTGGAATCGTTTGCCACCAGAGGTAGTTTCTGCCAGTAGTCTTAATCGATTTTGCATTGAACTAGATAAAATTGACCTGAAAAGATTTCTTAGGGGACGTTGGGGTTAGTTGGTCAATGGCCACTAGGCCGTCTCCGCTCCTACTCCGGTTACTCCTATGTGCTTCGTCGTTTTTTTATTTGTCGTGTTTGGCGTTTTTTTCTGCCATTCTCTAATTTCTTACCGTTTATTGTTTCTATTCTTCATATTTAGTGTGTTCCTTTTTGTTCTGCAACAACTTTGTTATTATGTTTGATTAAACATTTCCACATGTTGTACCGTATCTACCGGCTTGTGAGATAACCCAGAGTAAATAATGTCTTGTCTTGCCTTGTCTAATTCTTTAGCATGTTCTTGCACGTATTTGATTATAAATACGTTAAAACATTTTCACACGAGTTTAAAGTGGTTTTTACATGAAATTTGAACAAAACTAGCATGTTTTAAAACATGTGTTCCGTGTCAAAAACGTATAGCAACCTTAACTAAAAAAAACGGAAGGCCGATTTTTCGAAAAAAAACGGATGGGTTTTTTTCAGAGTCCATGACTTACACAGAGCCAGAAATCGTGGAGAAAGTAGAAAAAAGACTAAATTTTAATTTTTTGTGGTGCAGTAACTTCCAAAAGTTAAGTTCAAAAAATTTTGTTAAAATTTCACAGACCGCCCAAATTTAGAGTCGGAATATTGACCTCGGAAATTTTGGATAAAGTATCATATTTTCATTAACATCCATCCAATCACTCCCAAACTCACCACAATGATAATCTAAACTATTGTCCATCTTCTGTGACAATCTTATCCCTCGGAGTGACGTGTACTCCGAAATACAGCATCCGTTTTTTTTCGATAAATTTTCTCGAAAAAAAACTGAATGTTTGATCCGTGTTTAGATCACAATTATATAGTCCTGTTTTGAATCTTATTAACTTTATTGAGAAAAAAGCCTTGGAATGAATCCACAGTCAATCCCGCCCCACAGTGAGGGTCATGATAGGTCTACATTGGTCAATTTTTTAAAAATGGTTTTTTGACGTCTCTGGGGATAAATTAGGCCGCTGAACGCGAATTCGAGATTCATTTTTGTTTAGAAAATCTTTTGGACCCCCCACGACCCCCCTTAAGGAATTTCCCATTGGGAGTCCCCAGCGGTCAATTTTTCGAAATGAGGATTTTAATGCTTTTGGAGATAAATTGAGCCGCTGAACGCGATCAGAGGATCCTCTGCATAGAATAGGGGGCCCTATAGCGTCGGCCACCCGTTATTGCAGTCGAGAGTTAGCTGCTCGCACTTATTTTGGTGATCGACTGTTTCAGGTTTAAGGCTGTCTGCATTAGTTGTTATTTTTTTTCACAATTCCTTGTTCGAAGTGCTCTATTATACGATGTTGATGAGCAAAAAAGATTTTTCTTGATGTTTGAGTGTTAAAAAGTGAAGTTTATGCAGGTTTTGGGTGTTTATTGACCTCCGTTTTATTTTTGAAAAAAACCGTTTTTTTTAGGGAAATCATTATCAAAAAAAAAACGGACGATTTTTCTTTTTTGCAGGAAAAATAGACTTTTCATAGAAAAAATTTAGATGCTAACATAAGCTGAATATGATTAAGATTCATATCATACATCAACTGTCTGTTTTGACCCATTTTTTTAAAAAATATGACAAAAATTTAAAATCTCCGTTTTTTTTAGTTAAGGTTGCTATACAATTGACGTGAAAACACAGGAAAACCAGTGAATCTGAATTATCTGTAAATTTTTTCTATTACAGATTTTTCATATGTTTTTTACCCTTTCCATTCAGAGACTTTTTACAGACTTTCAGAGGAATTTCAGATTAATTTCAAAGAAATTCAGGCGAAATTCAGAGAATTTCACCCAGAATTCAGAGACTCTGAATTTTATCTGAAAAAAATTTCACTGGCTTTTCAGATAAATTTCAGATATTTCTTACAGGAGTTTCAGAGATAATTTACATGAGTTTTACATCTGTAAAAAGTAGGTGAATTTTCTCTGAAATTCGTGTAAAAAGTATCTGAAATTTATCTGAAAAGCCAGTGACCTAAATGCAGTTAGGGGGTTAAATGCAGTTGGGGGGGGGGGGAAATAGTGGACCTATTTTTTTGAATAGAGCACCTTGGGGGAAGCATTTTTGCTTCAAAAACCCATATTTCATTTTTTGGATTTTCTGAGATATGACCCCGTGAAATCTAAAACCTCAGTGAGGGACGTTTTCTCAATTTTTTTCCGAAGCCCTTGTTTTTTCCGTTCTAATCGTGTCTAAATGGTGTCAGATTATTGTTTACAATTTTTTAGAATCGAAACAAAGGCTCTTTGACAGGGTTCCTGCCGAAAAATTGGCCAAATTCGCCAGAAACGTCCAATTTTTGACCAAATTTAAACTTGGCCTTAATTTAGGCTTGGGCTTAGGCTTAGGGCTTAGGCTTAGTATGGGGCTTAGGCTTAGGCTTAGTATCAGGCTTAGGCTTACGCTTAGGTTCAGGCTTAGGCTTAGGCTCAGGCTTAGGCAATTGAAAATAGAAATTTTCAGAAAAAATCCTGCCAGCTTAGCCTAGAGAATCCTGCCAGCTAAGCCTAGACGATGCCTTAAAACATCATAACGCACTCAAAACTATCCAAAAACAAAGATTATAGCCATTTTTGGCTTCGAACTTTGGCCTACGTTCACTTCCAAAAACACTGAAAATGCCATTTTCAAGGGGTCATAGCTCAGAAAATCCAAATTTGTGGATAGGGGTTCTATTACAAAAAATGCTTCCCTCAAGATGCTCTACTCCAAAAAATAGGTCCACTATTTCCCCCCCCCCCCCAACTGCACTTGATCCCATTTTTTCAGATAAAATTCAGTGTCTCTGAATTCTGGGTGAAATTCTCTGAATTTCCCCTGAATTTCTCTGAAATTTATCTGAAATTCATCTGAAAATCTGTAAAATGTATCTGAATGGAAAGGGTAAAAAAACATCTGAAAAATCTGTAACCTAAAAAAATTTACAGAAAATTCAGATCCCTGGTTTTCCTGTGAAAAGGCTTTCTACAATCACAGATTACGAAAAACAAGTTAAAAAACGGCTGAAAATGCATTGAAGTGTTAATAAAGAATTCAAAAAACATTCTAAAAATATTCAAACGCAGGTTTTCTGCACGTATGTCCATTTCGTATACTGTATATCTTTTCAATGAATTGTGAAAACTTACTTTTGTCGCTGCCATTAGGAGATAAAACAGAAATCAGTTGTCGATCGGTTCTTCTATCAGCTGCTTTTAATTTGAATTATACCTCTTTGACTTTACAGCCAACTGATGCGAAAGTTTTGCGTCTCTTGCAAATACCAAAACCAAACCAACGCCAAGACGAAGACAATTTGACGAAAGTGCAACTACACAGCGCGCATGTTCAGCCGGCAAAGTAGCCACATTACGAATACATGTACACCGTAACATCTATAAAATAGTTTTTCGTCTTCATACAAATAGTTACAGCAACTGTCAATAAAATCCCAAATTTACGTTCAAGTCATGACCATTCAAAATAAACATTATGCAGAAACTGAAAAAATAAGTTGATTAATTATTGGGTATTGGCTCTGCTGCGCGAACTACGTTTTCTACATATGTTGAGTAGAATGGAAACTACTTTACATTGAGCTTTTTTCCAGCTGCTCGAGCAGCTGAAAAAACCTGCAGCTTTTTTTCGCCGTTTCAGGCTTTTTTCAGCTGCTCGAGCAGCTGAAAAAAAGCTGCGGTTTCGGCATTTTTTCAGCTGCTCCAGCTAGTGTTGGGACGAAAGTTCGGGTTGGTCGGGTTAAGGGGGTAATTGCGTTTTTAGGTGTTTTTTTAAAAAGCCATAGCTCAGCGGTTACAGATTCAAATCACAAGCGGTCTTTTGCATTAGGTAGAACAATATCTTTCCTAAATGTATGCCATGCCTTAAAATTTAACCTGTGATTTTCTTTCCAGTATAGACGACTAAAGAACGGTCCTTTCCAAAATATTAAAATTTTTTACAAAAAGTTTGCGCCACAGCTCTGAATCATACGATTACCTGTTGGGGCTGAAAGTTGGTAAGGTTTTTGACATGTTTAAAATCCCCAGGCATGTCCCCCACTTTTTTAATAACTAGTCAATTTACTGAGAAAATAGCTGAAAAGCAAACGCACCGAAAATTTAAGATATTTTCTTGTAATTAAAACCCTCTAAAAATGTCCACAGGTGAAATTTCAAAAAAGTGAGAGACATGCCTGGGGATTTTGACCTTTACAATACTGTCCCAAAAATTTATGCTCAGGCGTCCCTTATAACTTGAGTACTGGTGGCGCAAAGTTTACATAGAAATCACAAAAACCTCGAAAACGCAACTACCACCTTAAATGCAGTTGGGGGGGGGGGGAAATAGTGGACCTATTTTTTTGAGTAGAGCACCTTGGGGGAAGCATTTTTGCTTCAAGAACCCCTATTTCATTTTTTGGATTTTCTGAGATACAATCCCCCGAAATCTGAACCCTCAGTGAGGGACGTTTTCGCAATTTTTTTCCGAAGCTCTTGTTTTTTCCATTCTAATCGTGTCTAAATGGTGTCAGATTATTGGTTACAATTTTTTAGAATCAAAACGAAGGCTCTTGACCGGGTTCCTGCCGAAAAATTGGCCAAATTTGCCAGAAACGTCCAATTTTTGACCAAATTCAAACTTGGCCTTAATTTAGGCTTGGGCTTAGGCTTAGGCTTAGGGCTTAGGCTTAGTATGGGGCTTAGGCTTAGGCTTAGTATCAGGCTTAGGCTTAGGTTCAGGCTTAGGCTTAGGCTCAGGCTTAGGCAATAAAAAATCTAAATTTTCAGAAAAAATCCTGCCAGCTTAGCCTAGAGAATCCTGCCAACTAAGCCTAGACGATGCCTTAAAACATCATAACGCACTCAAAACTATCCAAAAACAAAGATTATAGCCGTTTTTGGCTTCGAACTTTGGCCTACGTTCACTTCCAAAAACACTGAAAATGCGATTTTCAAGGGGTCATAGCTCAGAAAATCCAAATTTGTGGATAGGGGTTCTATTACAAAAAATGCTTCCCTCAAGGTGCTCTACTCCAAAAAATAGGTCCACTATTTTTCCCCCCCCCCCAACTGCACTTGATCCGGTTGGTCAAGGTTCGGGTTCGGGTACGGTTCGGGTCATTTTTTCAGTTCGGGTTCGGGTACAAGTCAGTTCGGGGACGCAAAAAGTGGTTCGGGTACCTAAATTTTCTGATCGAATTACAGAATTTTTATACCGATTTTTTTAGAATTTCCAAAGATGATCAACATTTTTTAGTATACAACTTCACATTTTTCAAAAAATCTCAAATTTTTGTAATTTTTGCTGCTTTCTTCGCAGCAAGGCTGCACACGTGTTGTTAGTGGGCGTGTGTGTTCTCAAATTGTTCAAAATCATACCGAGGTTTGAATCTAAATCAGCCCTAGGCCTGAAGTCTATTCAACTCTATTCGCGCGAACAATTCGTGAGCGCCAGCTTTCGAAAATGGCAATGACATATAAGAATTTGTTAATAAAATGCAGCGAACGGCAGAAACCTTTTGGTGTTTCGTCTCAATCGCGCATCGTGACAGCGAGTATCAATCGCTTATAGTATGATCACACTAACCCAAGCTGGATTGCATATATATGATACAAACCATTTATATATCCATTTGTCAAATTATTCAAACTCAAAACTGTATAATCTCTGCGCCACACCTGGCACAGGCTGAAAAGTTCGCCTTTTTGGTACTATTTGTGTTAATAGTCAATTATAGGCGACCCCGCCTTTTTGGTCGAACCCTGGGTTTTTTTTCGCAAAAACGTTCGCAATTGCGAAAAAAATTGGTGATTGCGCAAAATTTGCGCAAAAAAAAAATTTTCAAACCTTTTCGCAAAATTTCGAAAAAAATTTGACACAATGGAGGTGAACTCGTGAGGTCTATGTGCTGATTTTTGCGGTTTAGTCGGAAAACATTTCCGATACGGCCCCAATTGACCAAATTTGGCCTAATTTGGCCTAAAAATTTCTCCGACTTTTTGTGATCCCTTAGACCCGGACTCGTGCAACTTTGTGGCTTGATGTTTCTAGTGACTGTAAATGGGACAGATTTTCTTTCATGTATCATCACACCGACTGCATGTAACACTAATAGGCAGTATAATATGGGTCGGAGGTGACATAATTAAGAAACAAAATGTTAGCATTTTCAGGCCTAACTTGGTCATTGGCAGGGTCTTCTGAAATTACTTTACGGCTAAGCATCGATTGTGAAAAATTACACAACATTTTCAGGACGGCTCCGTAAATTTAAATAAAAATATAAAAATCAGTGTTTTTTCGCCAAAAAGAGTAAAAATTACGTCAGTCTTCTACCTGTATAGGCGGAATACTGTTTTATTAACATTTAAATGCAAAGTCTACTGCATTACGTAACAAAAGCAAGTCTGCGAAAAAAAAATAGATTTTGCGAAAAAATTTTCAAGCTTTTCGCAAAATTGCGAAAATTTGCCAGCGAAAAAAAAACCCAGGTCGAACCTGAAGAAATTGGACACAAGGGTCACCCCTTTGGTTTTTATTGCTCGGTCGAAAAAAATTTCCACTACGTCTCCAATTGACCAAATTTCGCCTAAAAATCAAAAAATTCTCGAATTTTTTTCCTGGGGGCTGCCGCCCCCAGACCCCCACAACAATGAGATTAAATTAAATGATCAGACTTGCATTTTTTATGTATACCACTTCGTTAAAAAGTGCAAAAATAATTGGATTCTGGGGCTGACGCCCACAGACCCCGCAATAGTGGGTTTAAAAAATTGAGCAAAAAAGTGGACAAGGTGCAACCCCCCTTTTCAAAATCCAGGCTACGCCCCTGGTAAAGAATAAAAATCGTCAAAAGGCCTGAACCTAACCAGCGCAAGGTCGACACTACCTGTCAGTATTAGCAACGTAACGTCTGCTCCGCAAGGGAATGCTGACACACTCATAACTCATCTACGTTGCCTCTTAACCTGTTGGTTTGGGCGTTCGATTGTTAATTCAAAACTTGGCAGTTTGAATCCCACCCACAAGGTTAAATTGAATATGATTTGATTAAGCATGAAACTTAGCCGATTTTTTGCTGACTAATCACTTTATTCAACGTTGAATATTAAAAGTATTTATTCCTTGAAAGGTTGTTGACTCAATTGCTCCACACTTTTTTGACATTCTATGTTCTAATATAGTAAGTGTGTAATGTAATGCAGTTCATTTGGCCAAAGTTCGGGTTCGGGTTCGGGTGGTTCGGGTACGAATGGTTCGGGTTCGGGTTCGGGTACGTTACGAAGAAAATCCCAACACTAGCTCCAGCTTTTTTTCAGCTCAGCTGCCCCAGCTTTTTACCAGCTGCTCGAGCAACTGAAAAAAGCCGGAAACAGCGAAAAAAGCTCAATGTAAACACGGCCTAAGGCCAGCCCTTGGCACCCAACTTGTTAAATGTATTATACTATCCTTATTTTCATCAAGAACATAATAACGATAATATCATTGGAACCGCAAATGGTAGAAACTTACTTTTTGTACCACCAGATGCGCAACAAAATTTTGCCATTGCGCGGCTTTTTAATTTTTAAAAAATTTTGGATTAAGTGCAGTGGGGGGGGGGAATAGTGGACCTATTTTCTGGAGTAGAGCACCTCAAGGGAAGCATTTTTTGTAATAGAACCCCTATCCACAAATTTCTATTTTCTGAGCTATGACCCATTGAAAATTTCATTTTCAGTGTTTAGGTAACTGAACGTATTACGTAAGCCAAGGTTTGAAGCCAAAAATGGCTATAATCTTTGTTTTTGGATAGTTTCAAGTGCGTTATAATGTTTGAAGGCATCGTCTAGGCTTAGCTAGCGGAATTCTCTAGGCTAAGCTAGCAGGATTTTTCCTGAAAATATCGATTTTGTAGTACCTAAGCCTGAGCCTAAGCCTGAACCTAAGCCTAAGCCTAAGCGTAAGCCCCATACTAAGTTTAAGCTCTAAGCCTAAGCCCAAGCCTAAATTGAGGTCCAGTGGCGTATCCAGGATTTCGCAAAGGGGGGCGGCTGCGACCGGGGGGGGGGGGTGCGGAGCCAACCGTGAGCCACCTTACGTCGGGGTGGGGGTGCGGAGCAATGTGAGCCACCATGTTGAGGAGTGAGCCGCCGCCGCTCAAAGGGGGGGGGCGGGGGCTGCAGCACACCCAGCCCCCCCTAAATACGCCACTGTTGAGGTCCAGTTTAAATTTGGTCAAAAATTGGACGATTCTGGTGAATTTGGCTATTTTTTCGGAAGGAACGGGGTCAACGTACCTTTGTTTTGATTTAAAAAAATTGTAAACATTATTCCGACACCCTTTAAACACGTTTAGAACGGAGAAAACACGGGTTTCCGAAAAAAATTGCGAAAACGTCCCTCAGTGATTGTTCAAATTTCGGGGGGTCATATCTCAGAAAATCCAAAAAATGAAATAGGGGTTCTTGAAGCAAAAATGCTCTACTCAAAAAATAGGTCCACTATTTCCCCTCCCCTAATGCATTTAACCCAAAATTTTAGTGGTCTTGTCCCGAAATCTTGGGGACTTATTCTCAGAACAACCACAAAATTTCCAGCTTTTGCCTAAAAATGGGATTTTTTGCAAAATTTGGATATATTTTGTAATTTTTTAGCTTTTTGCTCATCTGGCTTAAGGCAATCTGGGGCATCTTTTTTTTCAATTTTGAGGAGGGTTTGCTTCTTCCGTAATCTTTCAAAAATCCGGGACATGCCCTCCCGGACTGAGACCCCATGCAGGGGCGTAGCCAGGGGGGCGGGAATGGGGGGAATTCCCCCCCCCCCGAAATTTTTTCCGACTGAAATTTTACACAAGGGTCCCCCCTTTGGTTTTTATGGTCCGGCAGGAAAAAATTTCTGATACGTCTCCAACTGACCAAATTTGGCCTAAAAATCAAAAATTTTCCCCAGACCCCTGCAACTCTTTGGCCTAGTGTTTCTTGCTTTTATTCTAAATGAAAACATGTGCATGTACATACATCTGCATTGTGCCCTATGTATTTGCTTAATACAATGTTTGGTGTATCGTTTTATCTGTTTTTTTACAAAAAATGCATTTTTAGTACATATATAATTTTACAGTTTTTATGTCAAAAAATTTAGGAAATTTTGCTAATTTGCGAGCTTCTGGACCATTGCCGGCCACCGTTTTTGTAATTTTCGGAGTTTTGAGCTCCAATTTTACGTTCGATGCTGCAGCGGTGGAAAATAAGCATGTTTTTGACCGAAAAAATGCTAATATGTGTCGTTTTTTGCGTTAAAATTGCAATTAAGTGCATTTTAACACATTTCAAAAAAATGGAAAAGTCATTCCCCCCCCCCGAAATTTTTTTCTGGCTACGCCACTGACCCCATGTACATGCATACATGTAACAGCACCAAAAATTCAAGTATATATACTATATATACCCCCCCCATACATGTAACGGGGTCAAAATTTTGAGGGGGCCTCTCCGGGCAAATTTGCGGACCCTTTCCCCCTGATCAACCAAAAATACCCTAAATTTTGCGACAGGGTTTTTTTCAAAATCGGCAGGCAAGTCGACCTGCCCGTATATACTCAAACATGTGTCTGCGTCTGATTAAGCGAAGACTAGGACAGTTAATGTAGCTAAGTTAACTGTATGGTCTGAGCTTAGGTATACTGTGTTCGGCGGTAGAACAGTTAGTCGTTATGGTACTGACTAGTGCCGTATAGTGCGATTGTAGTCAAGCATCTGGTGATAATTTTTTACCATGCCCAAACTGGCATCACTACGCAAAAGGAAGAAAGTGACGCTGAATAACGCTAACGTTCAAGCAAACGATGTCCACGAAACAACTGCCGTGCCTAAAAGACCCAGAAGAGGCAGAACCCAACAGGAGGCAACCCATCCTGCACAAAGAGTCACACGGGCGAGATAGCAAGTTCGAGTCAACCGAACAACGCTGAGTCAAACGCAAGATGCAGTTGCTGCTACGGGGGAGACTAACCGAATGACCACGCCAACCAATTTAAGATAACGCTAACTAGCAATACTGCTGCAGCGCAACGGTACTGTAGAGCAATAATGTAATTTTGACGAACGAAAAATAAAAATGACGACAGAAGTTTAAAAATGACGCCAGAATGATGAAATCTGATTTTGAAAAAAAACCCTGCTGCAGGCTAAGAGTTGTAGAACACGATGAAATTGAGTTGAAACAACCGAAAAAAAGTGATAGGGTTTGTTCCTCGCATTAGGGTTTTTCCCCCGGAGGTTTCGACGCTTTTTACTCAGAAACGTGAGTATATAGTTAGAATCCATCTTATTAGTGCAACAGTTAGGCAAAAGATGGCTGTTATAACAGCGCGAGCATAATGGATCCGATTTATGTGGAGCACAGGACGACCAGAAAAGTTGAAAATAGGGGTTTTTCCCCGCACCACTATAAAACAGATCCACTTCCTTCGATATACCCCCCCTCCACAAATACAAAACTGCACTTGATGCTGGTAATGACTGATACTTGATGCTGTATATATTTTATATTATATATATATATATATATTTTTTTTATATATATATATATATATATATATATATATATATATATATATATATATATATATATATATATATATATATATATATATATGACATTCGCTTGCTTGCAGGTTTGTATATAAATTCTTTTATTATTTTCGTTGTTAGCAGATATACGAAAATGCGCAATTTGTCCTTGTCAGCATCTTCGTGTAGAAGCTTTGTAGAGTTTCTTCCAAACTGTCCCCTTGCATTTGACACATTGTCGCAAAAGATTTACTGCTGGGTCGACAAATGTCTGCTAGGATTTATGTTCGATGGATCTGAAGTAAGTTGTTAATTAATGTGAACGTGAGTTATGAATATTTTTAATATCTTCATGCAATAAATATTCATTATAATGCAGTTGGCGGGGGGACTCTTCTTAAGTGTGGTTCCAGGGAAAATAGGGTGACTCCCGCCAGGTGTCGTATTCTCAAAATTACCTTATGGGTAAAGTTAGCCACTGGTAAAGTTAAATAAAGTCTAACTTTTTGTATGTAAAGTTAATGTATTGAAAGACTATTGTAGTTTATGTATATAAAGTTATTATATATACATATTATGTTAACATTTTACACCTGTTAGATTCGAGTCAAAAAATGCTTTATCCTGTTTTGCAGCTAAGAATCAGGTACTGTGTGCGAATTTTTAACCTCAACGGTCCACGTCAGCCTTGTTTTCAACTTTACTTTTGGTCCCTACAGATTTTACCAGTTGGTAAGGATAGCCTGACTTGACTCATGGGCATATATGGGCGTGGGGAGGGGGGGGATTGCTCCTCCCACCCAACTCGACCCCGCTCCCCCTCCCCTGGCATATTTTTAGGCCAAATTTTATGGGGGGGGAGGCAGCCCCCCTCCCCCCATGGATGGGGGGGGCGACCAAAATGTGGGGGCGCACCAAATTCACAATAAAACACTATTTTTAGGTGAAAAATGGTTCTTATGCTTTAAATGTTCTACACTCATACCAAGTTTAACGAAAAAGGACCCGAAAACCATACCAAGGTGACATCGCTACTGCTAAAAAGTCGCTAAAACGTCTTTTCGGAAAAACAATTTCGGGCTATGGCGGGCACCCCATCTGAAATGGGGGGGGGCGCCCCCCCCCCACTAAAATTATGCCAACTCCCCCCCCCCCCAGACAGGTCCGCTCCCCCACCAGACAGGTACGCTCCCCCCCAGAATGTTTTAGCTCACGAAGCAAAAATCGGCGGCCCAGGAGCTAATTGGTGGCTCCTGAAATCAGTGGCTCAGGAGCAAAATCGGCCGGAAAAAAAGTTGCTCCGTGCCCCCCCCCCCTCCCCCGGTCGACGGCTCCCCTCTCAGATTTCCTTAGCTGCACATGTGTGCTCATGGGGAATTTTAAGAAAAGCACCAAAGGCAAAATATTAAAAAAAGCAGAATCCAGGCGTTGGCAAAATTTAGTAAATTGCAGTTTTACTAAAATTGATTGGATTCGTAAGAATTTTCAAGAGGATGCAAACTAATTTAAGGGACAATGAATACTAGCGTTAGTGTCAAATTATATAATGAAATTAGTTTGTTGCAGATACTGTCCATGCCAGCCACTGATTTGTGTATCCCGCCCTCTGACACGGTCACCTCTCTGCACGTGCACGCTGACGATGCGATTGCACTGATTGTGAGAACAAATGCTGGTTCTGTGACCGCTGCCTATCGAGTTCTGCTGGATCTCAGTGACAATGTACGAAATATTAACTAGCAATCATAATTTTATGTCATATATATTAATTATTATTCAACCATAATAGATAGCACTTCATTTATTGTTTTGAATTGTATATATACAGAAGATGTGTGTACATGTTGTTGCTAGTGGAATTTCTGTGGGTGCGGATACTTTACGGACGGCCAAATTGTTTTGCGGACAAATAAAATTTTCTGCGGAATGCGGATAGATAGAATTTTCTGCGGATGGATATGAAAAACTATTCAGCATTCATGCTGGATCTCCTGTTTTTTTGCGCGGTGCAAAGTGCAGCCCATACGACTGCGCGGCTATATGTATATAATATTATTTAATGATTGGGTATTTCAGACAACTGACGTGGAATTTTTTGACGCAAATCTACTGGCTATTGCGTGTAGTCCAGACCTCGGCAGTTTCGTGGCAGTCACAGGTATTTTTTGCGCATATATATTTGCACAAAGAGGATGAAAGAAAAACTGATATCTTCTATATTGCTATAAGGAAGTTGTTATCATTGTATGTACTATATAGGAAGAAGATAGAATAGAATTACTAGCTTTTTGTTTTGTTTTGTCTTTGATAATGAGATTTCTGTTTCAGATACAGACCAAGTAGTTTTGATGAATTCAGAGTTTGAAACCGTGGCTTCGTTTGAGCTACACCCTGCGCAGTTTGGCAAAGGTCGGTAATTTTTTCTTTTTTTCACCAATTTTTGTGTTTTTTACATCAGCCTATGTGTTCGTCCATTCATTGAGATGACAACAAATCAAACGAAAGGCTCGGCCAAACTGACAACTAATGCAAAAGTTATTTTTTTAGATGAGTTTATCACTGCCGGCTGGGGACGTAAAGAAACTCAGTTCCACGGGACTGCTGGGAAAAACGCTGCACTGGCCAAAAATGAAGTATTTTTGTCAAATTTTTGTGATCTTGAGGCGAACTTTTCCGTATAACTATGTATAAAACATTTTCAAAACGCTACTTTTCAATACAGTGAATTTTCGCAAGCGAGTTACATTATTACTTTTAGGTTTAGGACTTAGGTGCATGACCAGAAATGGTGCATTTTTGATTTGGCTCAACAACACGTGTTTGTGTGTGCGTTTTCAAAAATATTCAACTTTAGGCTTGGGCTGAGGCTTATGGTTACTATCGGTCTTCGTTTAGGATTACACTTAGTTTTATGCTTTTGAATTTGTTTCTGTGATGAGCTTTTCATTCAGCAAGGAAAGCCACGTGCGTTTTTGTGCTAAAATTCTGAAAGTCAAAATAGCCTGTGTAGTTTCACAATATAGGTGTCTCAAACTAATGACTACTGACCAGAAATTGCTTAACCCTGAGAAGTTACAAACAGGTTTCGTGATTTTTTTTATGACTACTCGCTGTATATATTCTGGATACTCGCAATTCGTTTTTTTCGTAATGAAGTCTCGTGTTTCTGGGTCCAGGATTTTTTGGTCTGACTGTAGTTAATCAGTCCTTTTTTTAGGACTCCGTCACCGCCTGTGACTATGACGACGAGCGTCCGCGTATCTCGTGGCGTGGCGATGGCCAGTATTTCGCCGTCAGTGCTCGCTGTCCGCGGACGCTGGCTCGCATTTTCCGCGTCTGGACCAGGGACGGGGAACACTCCAGTACCAGTGAACTGGTCAGCGGAATGGGACAGTGTTTTGCGTGGAGGTGGGTTCAGCTCGTACATGTAAAACCCGGTTCATATTCGTCCTTCAGCTGGTCCCTATCGTTTTGTCCCTAATCAGTTTCTGGAAAACTATCTGGCAAAATGACCCAATTTTTGTGTGTGAAAAGTATTTTTGAAGTTCAGCTAGCATGCAAAAAATTAGACAAAAGATTCTGTCAATGCTTCGTGATATTGTTCAAGTCCCTGTTCCTATTTTTAAGGACGAGTACGAACAGGGCTTAAGAGGGGAGGAGATTTTGTGAGACCCCTACCTCCTAATCGAATGTGCGAGAGAAAGTCCCAAAATCTGTGGAAAAGTGGTTGAAAATGTCACTTTTAACGAAAATTTCGCAAAAGGTAAGGTTTATGAGGGGGAAGAATCACCAAAATTTTGCCGCAGAGCCCCTCCCCCAAAAAAAGAATTTCAATCAGAAAAATGTGCTAAGTATGTAACGTTTTGACTGTGTTTCAGACCATCTGGAAATCTGATAACGTCCTGTCTTCACAGCAACGAGAAGAATCAGATTATATTTTTTGAACGAAATGGCCTAAGACACGGAGAATTTGATTTATACATGCCGAACGAGAATTGTCGAGTAAGTACGTAATATTATATAAATGAATTCAGGTCATTGTGAGTGGCTGCAAAATGAGCAAGATATCTGGATTCATGCTATGAACCGTGTTACTGTTCGGTCGTTAAAAATTAAAAAATGTTACTTCACCTTTCACCAGCAGCTGTTTCCTGTTGATGTGTTACTTAAGTTTGACCAAAATTTATTGTTGACACTTCGTGAATTCATGAAGATAACAAAATAATAAAAAGAAACACGCGATTTCATTACGAAAAGAACTTACCGGAAGCATTAAGAGTACAGCTAGTAGTCATAAACAAAACTTCACCTGTTTCGTCTCAATTCAAACTCTCAAATTTCAGCAATTTCTTGCTTTAGTATATAAATAGTTTACATTCGTTTCTTTTTGTTTTTCAAGGCAGCAGAAGTGCAGTGGAATTTGGACTCCACTGTTTTGGCTGTATGGATGGTTGAAAAACCAACAGCGAGCAATGAAAATGGCGTGCAGTCTTGGCGTACGTGTCTCGTTTGTTTGAAAGTTTGGTCCTTTTTATGAGTTTAACTTCTTTACTTCACTCCGACTTGAAATTCCTTTCTAAAGTGCCAGGTTTATTGTAGCTGATAGTTCAATGAACTCGCGTCGTTTTTACAAATTCTGAATCTAAGGAGTCGTCTTTATTGCTAGCACCATACATGTGCACGGGTCACGGGATCTCAGTCTAGGCCTGTCTAGGATTTTTCAATTTTTTTCAGATGGGGCTCGTCCCTTTGTTCTTGTCCCATCGTTTTGGGGACTTCAACTCAAAAAATTCCATGAGGCATATGAGCCATTCCAATAATTTTTTGTTTGAAAAAGTGAATTTTGCACAATTTTTGATATTTTTAGCATTTTTCGCCTTGTTGCTCATTTTCAGAGCATTTTAACCAGCAGGGGCAAATTTTAAACTTCAGAACATAATTTTCCAGCACCAAAAAAGGGGGCTTGTCCCGATGGGTCAATTATGAGGAGGGCTTGTCCCGGAATCTTATATTTGTGGGGATCCCCTCCTCACGGATCCCTTTGTATATCTGTGGATAGAACTTTTATACGCCTATCTAAATCTTTGTTTCAGTTCAGCTGTGGACAATGGGCAACTATCACTGGTATTTGAAACAGACTCTAACCTTTGACCCCCAGAATCAGCTGAGTCTATTTTGCTGGGACTCAGAATCACCCCTGAAACTGCACGTTTTTCGAAAGTCCGGCCAATATTGCCGTTATCAGTGGAATTGGACCACTAGTCGGTGCTCTGCGACGGTTGGTAAAGACCCGGCCGGAGTGGCTGTCATTGATGGATGTGGGTTAATAATATTTTGAATGGATATATTTTTTTTACAAGATGAGTTTTAGTAGCAGCAGTAGAGGCCATACTTATTAATGTTTGTCATTTTGATTTTACTGGTGGTTAGTGACAGTAGTATTAAGACTATAATCGTGTTTCATGGCTATTTCCTAAATGGATTATCTAAATCTAATTAATTGAAATTTTTAAACTAAATGAAAATCCGTAAATGGATTAGATTAAAATTAGTTCGGCCAATAACTCATGCATAATCTATGATTTGTGAAAAAGCTTTAGATAGCAGTTAATTGTAGCACCTGCCGCTTTCGCCCAAAATTTGGAAGTCTTTTTTTTACCATAGAGATAAGTTATTAAGGCAAACAATTTTGAATCTAATCCATAAAATTCATTTTAGGAATAGTGACACTCAGAAAATTGTGTCACGTTATATGTGTTCCGTAAAAATGACTGGCTGACAACGCAACAACAAATGGAGAGTCTGAGTTTATTATTTTAGGTCACATTCTGTGGACTCCGTTTGCCAGTGCTGTAGTGCCCCCGCCAATGTGTTCTCAGCAGCTTGCTCTGTCAGCACCAGTCAACTCTGTTACCTTTGGCTGTAGCGGTGATCGTATCATTATGCTCGCTGTGGACTCCACCCCTCAGCTGTTGCTCTATGGTACGAAGGAATACGCGTGAAGATTTTCCGTGATTATGGCGAAATTTTGAAGTGAATCAGTGTCATAATCATGCACTATGATTGAGTCAATAATGATTTTTCAACTTTTCATTAATTTCTCAATCTCTTAACTTTGTTCATGCTATCACCGATTATGTCTTAAATTTTTGCGCTGATGCGCAGTTTCACCCCTATGTATTTGGCATAATTTTTGAGCGATCGCATCATCCAAAATCAGCTTGCTAACCTAGGTTGAGTCTTTGGTCATCTGGGATTTGGCATTTTTGGTTATTTTGTTTCAGATCTGGACTGCCGCAGCTCCACCAAGCGTCCGGAGTTTACATTAACGAGTTCTCACGGGTTAGTTTTGGTCGTCAGAAAGCTTTGCTTGTTGGAAGTTTCAAACAAATCTTTTCATGAAGCTCTAGGCTGCAAATATTTTGCGTGTGGGATCAACAATTTGGTAATTAATGTATTATACTTTCCTTATTTTCATTAAAAACATAATGACAGTCAGCCCTTTGGAACGGCAAATGGTAGAAACTTGATTTTTGCACCACAAGATGCGCAATGAAATTTTGCCATTGCACGCCTTTTTAATTTTTAAAAAATTTTCAATTAACGTTAGTTTTACGCGTTATCGACGCTTTAAAGATATTATCAGTCCATTACAATTACTTTGAAAAAGATTGATGCACTACTAGCATCCTACTCACAAGTTCAATGTTTACATTGAGCAAGTACACGGTCCTTGCTCAATGTAAACATTAAACTTGTGAGTACGATTCTAGTAGTGCATCAAATCATTTTGAAAACCTTTTCGCAATATTGCATAAGATGAAGTCGCTTCACAAAAATTCACATGAAAAATTTTTTATCAATGTTAAATGACTTCATGCTGTGCATCTGGTCAAACTAGTCAACTAGACGCACTCTTGTAAGGAACAATACCTAGTCTGCTTCTGAATTGTAAGTTATGAATTACTATCATGTGTTCGATATTGATTCAAAAAATTCTGATTCAGTTTAGTTAAACAGCGTTTTTGCCATCGTGGGTTTCATGTGAGGCCTAGGCCAAGGCTCATACTTGTCCGTGTCCGTGTCCATAAGGAAAGTGTCCGTAAGCCTGTACAAAACCACGGCAACAGATCAAACGATGAGCTTTTGTGCATTTATATACTTCTGCTACTCTAGCTTCCACAGCAGAAATTGGCTGTTTATAGCCGTCTAGTTTTCTATAACAGTTTATTAAACGTTTTGCTCACGGACAAACGGACACCTTTAGGGACAAATATAGGCTCTATAAGAAATTTGCTCGCCTCAGAAGTATCAAATGGCTGTCTGTAAGCTAAAATGGACGTAACTGAAGTAAAGGACTTTTTCACCACGTCAGAGAGTATTTCGATCGATTCCAATTATCTGTAGACAAAAATAAATATAATCTTTTTCAATTTTAGTAAGTTGGTTATTTCAGTTTTTATATTTTTAGATTTCCCCCAGAATTTCATGGTAGATCGATCTATCATTTGCATTTATTGTCCGATGCATTGGTTTCTTTTTGTGCTGAGGGATCTCCACATATCATCCACTGCGCACAGTTAGCAAACAGTGACTCGGATATTATTCAGCTAAGGTTAGCCGTGTAAAGAAACTAGTTCAAAAGTCTGTCTGGTTAATAGTATAGGAATATTTAATGTCTAACAGTTTGAGTCTTAATCAGGTCATTTTTGTGTGCGTAAATTAAGCGACAAGCGATTTTATGTCTAATTACATTGGAATTGGAATTTTTCTACTTCAATGCAATTCGCTAGCAGAAATACCTTATTAGAATGTACAACTACAACTATTGGAAATTATTTTCGAAAGTCAATCAGTGTAGGCGCGATAGCGCCTAACCCTAGAATAGGAACGATACTCCACATTGCGAAATTTTAAAATGAATTTTTTAATAACTAAGAATTTATGCAAGCAAATCGGTTTTAATTTAGTGTGTGCACGTGCCTGGGGGAGGGCTACATGCTGGCCAAATTTCAGGCAAATCGGCCAAGTATTACTCGAGATATAAAATAAATACACAAGTCTTGAGTGTTAGTAGGCGTCAAAAATGTTTTTCCTAATTATTCGCGCGAATAGGGTGCAGAAAGCAGTAAGGTGTCGCAGGGCGACTTCTATCCTGACGCAACTTCTTGTCCCCTTTATTTAGCAAGGTGAGTTGCCCTATTCGGCTGCAAAACTTGTTCCGGGTGTTTGACAAGCTTATTAGCATTTTTCCGCTATAGAACAGCCAACTTTCCTATTCTACCCACACTGCTGCCATTGGTGAAAGGGCATTTTTATAATAATTTTTAAGTGACAATTAGTTTGTTTTACACTTTTTACAAAATTTTCAAATTTACATTTTTTTCACTTCATTGCTTTACATTGCGTTCTACAGATCAGCAGCTTCATATTGATGCGGATATTTTCAGGCATAAGTGGACTTGTGAATCTGCAGTTGCTCTGACTGCCGTTTCAAAACCTGCTGGTTTGTTGGTGATGCTTGATACTGGAGTCTGCGTAAATCTGCAGCCAGGTACTTGAAATTGGATAGTTTTGGATTATAATGATTTTGTTATCTGTTTTGCAGTCCAATTAAAGTTCGTCTAATATTCTTGAGCTTAAAGACTGTCCTTGTTCCTAAGTTTTGCCTTGCCCCTATTTGTAAGTGATTCGTAGTTCTCCCTATACAAAATAGGGACACTTGAGATAGCCATAAGGATTGTCGTTGTGGTTAGAATATTATTATTATTCTTATTTCTGGATCTCTTCGCTTCCTGGAGAATTTTCACGATCTTAACTGGTCCCCCCCTTCTTTTTCGTTCAAAGGGCTTGCTGTCCCCAGGTTTTTCGCGATCCCTCCTATAAAAGGCACATAGCCAGAATTGCTGCAAAACGCAATTTTTAAAGAAGTTGTGTAAACAGTGTTGCACTTTTTAGGTTGTAAACTTTTTCTATTTTTTTTGCTTTTTTGTGGAGCTTCACTGCTGTTCTACATTATAGTCAAAATTAATGCTTAATAATTTCCATTTGACAAACTTTTTCACGAAACTTTTCGTTCTGTCATATTCAAGTCAAGCTAATTAATATTAGCGCATACTTCCTGGCTAATTAGATTCTTTTATATCAATGGCTTATTATTGAGGGCGTGTTTTTGTCAAAAACTTTCAAAGCATAACAGCATTTTTTTAGATTCAGCGGACATAATCAAGTACCCCATCAAACTTCCGTCTGGTTGCCGAGAATTGGAAACTTTTGTTTCAAATGGTCAATCGCACGTCGTTTCTTTGACCTCTAAATTTCAGCTATTTGTGGATGGAAATGAGGTATTTTGATTTTTGAAAGGCATTTTCAAAGTTATAGCAATGAAACTCCTTGTAAGAGATTATATAAACCATAAATGGGCCTTGTGATATTTTGTTTTCGTTTGATGGAAGTGTTTCAATTACTACGCTTTGCTTAGAGTCTACTCTGTAATCCGAGCTCATACGCCAATAACATGCAAAAATAATTTTTTTCAATGTCTAGTCGTTAAATCAAGCCTAATTTTAATTTTAATCAAGCTTCATTAAACTGAATAAACGTATTACTTTGCTTTTAAACGTTTAATCGTCGAAACAAAATTATATTGCACGATATTGGTAGCTTTTGTGCTAATTTTTGTTCCAGCTACCTAAGGTGAATAGAGTGGAAATTAGCGAAAAAGTTAAGATTAGGGATGTCGCGGATATCCGCATCCGCATCCGCGGATGATCCGCAACCTTTTAACATCCACATCCGCATCCGCAAAAATTTTATGCGGATGTGCGGATGTTGCAGATTCGGGAGATGTCACTAGAAATGTCGACAATTAATAGTTTGTAAAATTTTGTACAACTTTCCATAAAAGTGGCATTTTTACTAAATTTTGCCCAAATTTTGGGGACCCTCCCCTCCGGCCCCTCGATTTTGGGGGGGTGGGGCTCCCCCCATCCACTCCCCCTCGTACATGTATGCACTTTTATATAACTTTTATATAGTTGGTGAAAAACGTGTCTCATAACGTGTCTAGAACGTATTCTAAAAAGATCCGCATCCGCGCGGATGTCAGGAGTCGACATCCGCATCCACGGATTTCAAAAAAGTGACATCCGCGACATCCCTAGTTAAGATATAGCATAAAAGAATGCAGAAGCTGTACTTGTCAAAATTTTCCGTTAGGGGCATCTTCACATTTTGAAACTTCATCGGTTTGACGCTAAACTACCCTTACACCTGTCCGATCTGTATCACTATTTTTATGACCCCTTCCCACAATACCCAACTTGTCCTACTCTGAAACTTAACCTGCTAAAACTCTCCAATCCCACAGAACAAGATTTGCTGAGTATAGCGAATAGACGACGCCTCCTGTCTACTAAAAGTCAAAGTTTGATCAAAAATTGTTGAACCCTGAGACAAAACAGATACAGTTTTTTGCGTCTACTTCTGAATGCTTCCTTTTGTAAAGAAAATAACGCGTATGGCTTTGTGTTAGCGTAGGGTCCAGCACTCCAGCAATTTTTGGAAAGACTTTAAAGTAATTGACGAGTTTATATTTATTTTTTTTCAGGTTGGCACTGGAGTTAGCTCGCTGTGTCTTCATCGGGAGTATTTGCTGCTGACAACGCTGTCTCATCTGTTGTACTGCATCCCTGTCGCCAGTATTGACGGTAAGCACTAGAAAGATTAAAAAATGTAGTGAGGCAACTATTGATCACAGAAAGCAGTCACTAATTTGAAATTGTGTACAAGTGGGTAAATAAAAAATGTCTAGCACTTGTGGAAACGATATCATATTATCATTATGAGGTAATGTTGAAAATTAATTTGTGAAATAGTTTGTCGTGCTGTGGTGTGAGTGAGTTGTTACAAAACAGTTTCCATATTTTCACCAAAAAGTTTTTTTGGTTAAGCTATTATGTAGCAAAGCAACCTTGGTCAACGTTAAGATGTTACTTTTATTTATGTGTTTGAATCGGCGGGGGGGAACGGCTCCTAAGCAATGGATTGGACCAAATTTGCAAGCTATTTAATTTAAAACATTTTTAGAAACACTCAGACTATCAGACTTTGCTGACTTGTCGCGTAGCTTGGAACGTGGCAGTCGCCTAGTAACGTGTGTGAGCGATGGCACAGAAGTGATTCTGCAAATGCCACGGGGCAATTTAGAACTGATTCATCCAAGACCACTGAGTCTAAGCTTAATTAGAAGATTACTGGACAGGTTGGCTGATTTTAGGTGTCTGGAAATAAATGCCTAAAGCTAGTTTAATAGTAACTTTAGAAAGTGGGTGGGCGTGCCTATGCGTACCACCAGGCCACCATGCCACCATGCGTGGGTAGCTTAGGGTCCATTCCTTCTTACTTAGCTAAGTAAGCTTACTTAGAGTAGCTTAGGGCCGATTCATACTTACAGACGTATGTACGTTCAGCTGGCAAAATTACGAAACAGTCACGGCAATAGTAGTGTAGAACATAGAAGATCAGCTTGTATCGTGATTAATTCGTAATTTATTGAAGGCTGAACGGAAATGCGGCTGTAAGCATAAATCGACGGTTACTATGAAGACAAGGGTCTTGTTTGTAGCACAAAACCAGTGACAATGTTTAAAACGCAAAAAATTATAAGGTATCATAGAAAAAATTTTGTGCAAAGCTTAGTTATAGCCGATAATTTTAGGTATAGTATGTTAAATATATTACCGGTGAATGAATGGACTTTTGGTAGGCCTCCAGTAAATTATATGCTTCTTGACCATTGGTCTGGACATAACAATAATTTCATTATCAGCGCTACTCTTTTACACTGTTTTGTTGCAGCAAAGAATACAAAGCCGCTATGAGTGTGATGCGCAAACACAGGATTGATATGAATCTGATTTGCGATCATAATTTTGCGGTAAGGGTCGATTTATACTTACAGCCGTACTATGTTGTTGTATCCTGATCATATGTTCTAGTGGAGTGATACTTTCAATTTGACCGGCTAAGCTGTGAAATGGCTGCATCTGGAAGTAGGTATAAGTACACTAATAATTTATGGAGCTTTAAGAATTATTTCAGAATAGAGCTAATTTTACCGCAATTTGTGGGAACGGGAAGTTTTGATCGATCGGTGTCAATCAGTGTAATTTAGATAAAAACAATTCAGATTGTCTATTAGTATGTCTACTTAATTCAACTAACTTAAACTTAATTTTTAACTTACTTAACTTTAGGTCTTCATGAAAAGTATCCAAGAGTTTGTGAGCTCAGTCGATGATGGTCAACTTTTCAACTTATTCCTGGCTGATTTAAAGTATGTTTTTACTTCTTAGATTTTTTGGTTTGATTCGTGCCTACGCGTTTATTTGAAGTAGACCACTTACAAATACTTTACAGTCCTCTGTTCGTTATCAGTGACATAATGAGCTTTGATAGGTGTTTGGAAACTAGGGGAGACGGAACTTAAGCTTATGTCATAAACGTTTCTTTTTTTTAACAGTTCAGAAAGTACTATTGTAGCATTCGTTGGTTGGCCTTAAAAAAGTACCACAAGAGTCTTTGCCAGAAAACGTTGAGCTTTGCATTATACGCAAGCCCCAAGGCATAAAAGAGATAGTCACATACTTTTCCTACTATGTACTCTTGATACTGCTAATACCTTCCGGCTAGTGCAACCTGTAGTGATTATTTCAGAGACGAAGACGTAACCAAAACGATGTACCCATTCTACAAAACCAGCTGTAGCCCTGCTAGTGCTGAATTTGACAGTAAAATCAACGCTGTAGCCAAAACCCTTCAGTCCACCCTTGAACAAAGCGACCCAGTGAAATACCTTGCGTCTATTCTCACCTGCTGTATGAAGCAATCGCCGTCAAGGGGAGATTTGGCTTTGGCTAGGATTAAAGCACTCAGAGGTGGGGATTTGACTACGTTGCCCGACTTCGGCTTCGCAGCTTTCGTTTATATCTCTCCAGTCTCACTTCTGTGTTCTCGGTTTTTGATATCAGCTGTTTTAAACATAGTAATTAAAAAATATATTTAAAAATATATCTAAATTTAGTTTAATTTTCAAAAACTAGTTATAATAGTATTGCCATAATTTCAGACTCCCCCCAGCCAGGCAGTGTCAGCGTGGAAGAAGCTCTACAGTATTTGCTGTGTTTGGAAAGCAATGTTGATGTTCTGTTCAACACCGCTTTGGCGACGTATGATTTTGATCTCGTGCTTATGGTAGCTGAAATATCACAAAAGGTAACCAGTTTATTTACTGGTGTAGATTAATAGCGGTTATGGTATAAATTGATAAACATATTAATTATAAAATCGTAAAATTATTTGCAGGATACCTCCATTTTCCCATTATAGTGTATATTTGTAGCAGTTTTTAGCAGCTTAGGGTGTTTTCGTCGGTTACTTCACTTTGAAACAAGATAAACTTTTTTAAAGTGTTTTTGCTGTAAGATTTGTGTATTGGTATAAATTCTGTATGACGTATTCCATACGGTTCTACTTAATAGGCTGAAGTCAAGTTTAGCTCCCTGTGTCTGTGTCAGCCAAAAAATTAATCCATCTAAATTTTTCAGGACCCTAAAGAATACCTGCCATTTTTGAACGAATTGAAGATGTTTGATGTTCCCTATCGTTATTACAAAATTGATGTTCATTTGGGACGACATCAGCATGCGTTAAAACATATCAAGGATTGTGGTAGGTGAACATTGTATGAATTAACCCTTTTTCCTGGGTTAATCAACAGGAAAACTATTATATAAAATCGATAAAAAACATGTAAAAGAAAAATTTCGATGAAGCCGTAGCTCCCCGACATTTCAGTGGTGTATAAGTCTCGAGCGGGCAGTAATGTCGCTTGCTTTGAGGTATTCTAGCATAACGCTTAATACTGTTCTATTCTCAGAAGTATTTCTTATAGTTTGTTTGCTACCTATTTGTGGCGCAGAGTGTCTATTCCTTACTATCTATAAGGACTAAACTAGCAGAGTTGTGTACGTCGTTGACTTTGCTCGATGACTATTTCAATTATGTCGACTATGGCGTTGCCATTAGTTTGGATGATGACTGACATACTCTTCCCATTATGTACTCTTGACTTGTCTTTAGCATCAATAAACGCGTCCTGATCATTGTATTGGACTCTTGTTGGCGGCGAATTATTTGAACTCTATTCTAGGCCGTGAATACTGGTCGACAGCTTTGGACTTTGTCAAACAGAACAATCTATACTGTGATGCTTTGAGTCTTTATGCTGGCTCGGATCAGTTTCACCAAGAACGCCAGGTTTTAATGCGGTGTTGTATACTATAGTAGTTTCCCTCAAGCTCATTTCGCGTTGGGGAAAGTCTGTTATGATGGTGTGCCTTTCAGATAAGCAGGCAGCTGGCACCATAAACATAGGGACACTCATTCCCTCCCCCCACAGTTTTAATACTAGCCAAAAAAGCTATAGCATTAAGCTAGAGAATACATAATATTTTTAATAAACTTAATTCTTAATTCTTATTGATAAACTGTACGTTACATAAAGTTATCATTTAAGTATCATACAATAGCAATGTTATATGCAGCATATCTCTGTATTTTCGTAATAAATTCAGGAGTCATTATTCCGTCATTTTGTTTTTTAGGAACTGTTCCATGCTTATGCAGATTACTTGCTGTCTCGCCATAAGCTAGCCGAGGCGGCGGTACTGTACGAACGAGCTGGGGCAAAGTCCCAAGCGCTTGAGGCGTATATTCGGCTGGCGGACGCTCAGTCTTGTCTCAGACTCGCTCATGCTTTACAGTACTCCGACGACCAAACGACGGATATTTGTCGACGTCTGGTTGGTAGGTCTTCGCTGTGTAGAAACTTGAAAATTAAACACATTTTTTAAAATTTGATTCATCATTTTTGTTAATTTCGGACAACATTTGAGCATCCTAAAGTCGGTGATCATAGAAGAAAAAGAAGATGCCTGAGCCCTAAGCCGTAAGCCATAAGCCTAAGCCTTAAGCCTAAGTTAAGGCAAATAAGGCAAACCTGAAATGTACAACCGTCACAATTGTCGTACACAGGTAAAAAGTTCTTCCGATCACCCACTTAAAGAATTCCCGAAATTTCAAGTAGTATAGTAGATTGCCGTACAGGAAACTTTGGGTGAGTGTGTGTGGTCGTGCCTAATTTTACCATAACCTACGACATTCAATCCCAATCCCCCAAGAATCCCCAGAATCCTTCTGGTCGGTGTTTAGGTGTGGGAGTAGATGCCCTCTGGTAGCTGACGCTTGGTCAATATGTCTTTTTGTGAGACAATTATTAAATCGAAGAAATGAAAAACACTTCAAAATTCAAGTATGATTTTGTTAGTTAGCTAGAATTCAGCTTCACCTTTTTTAAACTAATTCAATCGATAATTAAACTTGACGTTTATTTTTGAATCCTCACTACCACTCCAACCGGAAACATCCAGGGGGTTATGTGGGAATTGGGCCAGAGTGCGCACATTAAACGTAGGACAAAATTCGGTACAATACTTTTAGCTTTTTTATTATATCTGCATAATACTCGGACAAAACAAATGAAAATTGTCTGTTGCTTAGTTTTAGTCAGAACTAGATAATGTAACACTGGGCACAGTATATGCATTGAAATTCAGTTTGCTGGGGGAAAAGTTATGATAGTTCCAGTCAGTTTAATCCAGAAGCTATGTAATAACATTAATGTAGTAACTCGTTTAGTACGATCACAGTGTACTGTACTGTAGATTTGCTAAGGATTAGTCTACAAAAAATTATATACTTTATTGTGACAATGTCCAAGAACTTATCAGCTCTTGGATTAACTTTGCTATGACAACGATACTATTTTGTTCTTTCTATTTTTAGCTAAATTGTGTGATCAAGAAAAGTACAAAATGGCTGCAGAAATCCAACTAAACTATTTGAAGGTATTGTATTGGATATTGGATGAAACGATTTTTCCATTATTCTTCATAATCTGGATAATAATATTGTTTATCATGAAAAAGTTTTTTTCGAACAAATTATTATGTTCATAAGATTTACCTGGAGTTTGAATTAATTATTGAAAAGGGAAAATGAAAAGTACTAAATTTTCCACATAGCAATAATTAACACACAACGTCATGTGCTGCTGTGGAAATCATTGGGAACCGTTTGATCGGCATAAAAGTAAAAAAGTTAAAAAATCTATAGAAACGGTTAAAAAATTAAAATAAAAAAGAGTTATGGGGTGGATGTTTATTTGGGGGGTAGTCAGGTTGAGGAAGGATAAGCTATAAGTTTTCCGTCATACATGGCGTTTATCAGCTAATCAAAGTTTGCTTTCTGTCAGTTTTTTAATAATAGGAAACTATTTTTAAGCTGTATGAAATTGGAAACAAATATTTTATAAAGTTCATATTTATATTTTACTGTACTTTAATTTAATGTTTAGGAACCTCACGAAGCTATGAAAAGTCTGTTGAATGGTCATTTGTGGTCGGACACGGCAAATTTGGTGCGTAATGTTTTGGGCTGACTGAACTGATGCACTGATTCCAAACTTTAGTTTATTAAACTTCTTTCGAGATAACTTTTTGTGAGTTTGGCAGTGATGCGTCTAGACATATCCCACTTTGTCTTGAATTATGTCATTATGTCATCTCTTTATTATTTATTTTATTGAAATAAATTTCAGATCCAGCGTTACAGCTTGGGCGATTCTGCGCTACAGAATTTCCAATCATCCATTAAAGCCAGAGCAGACGTTTTAGAGAAATCGTTTATGAAACGACTAGAAGATTTCAGACGTTATCGGCTTCGACTGAAATTGATACGAGAATTGAAACAGCAACGCTATAGCGATTGGAAAAACACTGGTAATAATAGTTTACAATTCTTTTTGTAATAATTTCGTGCAGAAGTGAACTTTTCGGTAAATTAAACTTGCCCGTTGTTTGATTTTAGGCACTGACTCGCTAGGAGGGTAACTAGCTGCATTGTCTTTCTAATTTAATAGCCGATTGGTAACCTCGGGTAGTATTTATAGGTTAGATGGTATAAGATGCTGTCATTTAGTGACACTGGCATATTTTGGTTTGGGTGGGGGACGTCCCCCTCGCGGAAACAACGTTTTTTAGATGTAGTTGCGATTAGGTATTTACAAATTAATATGTGTCTTACCAATAGTACATAATAGGAAAAAGTATGACACTCTTCCCTATTCTAGCTAATCGGCCGGAGCGATACTCCGACCGAAATAGCACATACGTCTTGATTTCAGGGAAAGGGGTACCCGTCTCTCTCCAATCAGGCATGTGTCTAGATTTCAGGGAGTACTTTCCCTCGTTTTGATTTGATAATATTAGTAATAATAGCGAATAGCGATGTCGCTATGGTGTGGTTTTAGTGTCAGTCAAGCTATAATAACGTAAAAACATTTTTTCGCCTAGAAATATTGTCACACTGCCACATCGTGTCTTTGGTGCCCCCCCCCCAATAAAACTTTGCATAAAAATAGGCCAGAAATAAGTCAAGTATAGCTTTATATTGAGTTAATGTGAATCAATTTAGTCCATTATTGTCTATGGAAAGCAACTTTTTTTCTAAAAAAGCTGAAAAAATGCTTGTAGGTGGTGAACCAGAAGATTTGGAAGCTTGTGAGATATATTCCGAAGTGAGCACTGTGGCATCCAGCACCGCAGGATCGGCTTCTGTTATCAGCATCGGAGGGTCAGAGTTTTCTTTCGGTTTGAAACTGATAATATTTTAGATTCATTTTTTAGTTCTGTTGTAAGATTTTCTGTTTTTCTTGCATGAAGATTTTTGAACTATTGAATGATTTTGAGACTTTACTTATTAAATTTTAGATGCTAGGCTTGTAGACACCGTAAACTAGACTTGACTCTTGTGAGTTATTTATAGACTGTCCGACTTGTTCTCCGTTAATGCGTAATTTTTGTGTAAATGGTTGTAGTAGGTGGTGTGCATGCAGACGCAAGGTTATGTAGTGTGTTAAGCGAACGAAGTTGCTTTGGGTAAGGCTCGATTCATACTTCTGTACGGACAGTGGAACAAACATTAACGGACGGACCTAACGGAAGAACGGCTGTTCAGTTCATACTTTCGTCCGTTGCCGTAGGCTCGTGTGCCCTTCAGCCGTATGTCCGTTCATCCGCACTGAACGGCACATTGTTTCACTTTGTTCACTTTGTCCGTATATGTTAGGCAAAGTTAAATTCGGTTCAACTCTGCTTAAATTCTTGGCCGTTCGGACAAACTGACATACGGCTCAAAAGTATGAATCGCACTTTTGCCGTATGCCCGTACATCCTTATGTCCTTATGAATTATGACCCGGTCCCAATTCCCAATGTCCGTTTGCCTTGCCCTAAAAGGTATTAATTGAAAAAATGGACAAAGTGGGCTTTGTCCGTATGCCCTGATTAAGTTTGAATCGACCATAAGTGTGTAACACACCAACAGCGAAATCGCAAGAGCTACAAATACAATCATGCGTATTACAAAAAAAACAGCGATATTAATGGCTCACGAAGCACGATAATGATAGCATTCACTTTTTTAAAATCATCTACTGCGGAACGCATTTTTTTACTTTTTAGCTGTCTGTTTTTAGTACCCGCCGCCCACGAAAGAAGAAATCAGAACAGAAGCAGAAACGTGTGTCGCTGAAAGAAAACTCCCCATACGAAGATCTGGCAATTTTGCGTCAACTGCACGAAATAACAACTTACATCATTGGGAGCGAAAGTAAATTAACTTTGACTTTTAACGAAGCATACAAGCGAAGTTATGCTTTCCAATATTTTCGGCGTATTCATAAGGAGGTACTCTAGTATTATACAAGTGATTGAATATGTTTCACTAGTTATACACATACAGCAGTTTCATCATGAACCATTTTATTGTTAATGGACCATGGTCCATGCCTAGATCACCTGATTTGCAGCGTGCATATCTGTAGTGGATGTCCATAGTGGTACGGTTACAACCAAGAGTACATAATAGCAAGAGTATATAATAGCTTCTCACTCTATATAGAAGAAGAGTGAGACACTCTCCAGCCTGCCTGTGTTCTAGCACAGGCAGATGCGCTGGTCGTTTTCAGGCTACATGTTGACATTCTATGCAACATGTGACTGGCCAATCAGCGCGTAGATTCCCTGCGTAACACACTTTAGTATATAATCGCTGATGCGTTGATAAGCATTAAGATAGGAGTAAAAGCTTAATAACTCATTATTTATTTATAGTATGCTTGCAAAAACATTAAAAAAGGTTTGTAAACACCTCTAGGGATATTTTGACAAACTTTCAGCGAAATTGATTGAGAAACTTTTGAGATATAAACTTTTCTGAATTTCTTCAAAGTTTCTCAATCAATTTTGCTGAAGGTTTGCCAAAATATCCCCAAAGGTATTTGCAAACCTTTTTTAATGTTTTTACAAGCAGACTATGAATAAATAATGAGTTATTAACCTTTATCCCTATCCCGTTTTACGATTGGAGCACGTGCACAGGCGTCTGCCAATCAGAGAATAGAAGCTCGCTTCTGATTGGCCAGTCACATGTTGCATAGAATGTCAACATGTAGCCTGAAAACGACCAGCGCATCTGTCTGTGCTAGAACGCAGGCAGGCTGGAGAGTGTCTCACTCTTCTTCTATATAGAATGAGACGCTATTATGTACTCTTGATAATAGCGTCCCACTCTATTTAGAAGAAGAGTGAGGCACTCTTCAACCTGCTTTTGTTTTAGCGCAGGCAGATGCGCTCGTCATTTCCAGGTCACATGTTGACGTTTTGTATTTGTGCAACATGTGGCTGGCCAATCAGAAGCGAGCTCCGCTTCTGATTGGCCAGACGCGTGTTCCAAGCAGCAGTCACGTAACCATAGCAACCACAGAAGACATGTCTGCCTTAGCGCTGACTGGAGCACGTGAGGCCGCCTACATGCTGATAGGCGCACGTGCACAGGCGTCTGGCTTATCAGAAACGGAGCTCGCTTTTAATTGGCCAGTCACATGTTGCACAAAACGTCAACATGTGGCCCGAAAACGACCAGCGCATCTGTATGTGCTAGAACAGAGGCAGGAAGGAGAGTGTCTCACTCTTCTTCTATATAGAGTGAGACACTATTATCTACTCTTGTTACGACACACCAAAAAACCAATCAAAGAGAAAACATTGCCACTTGTTATTTGCACACATGTGCTGCTGAGAAAATCGGTAGGTGGGAGACGCCGACATTTAGCAGAGGCCAATCTGTGGATTTGAGAGAGGGGGTCTCGCCGCGGGAGCAAAATCCCATCCCCTCCCCCCGCTTAATATGGTCAAATTTTATTGGTCACGTGATTTTTTTGTACGGAAAGATCAGCTGTACTGTGTGAATATACTAAGTCATTTTTTCTCTTTTGAAGATGACGTAATCTGTCTGTTTCACGCAGCCATTCTGCAAGGATTAGATCGTTGTGCCAGCAAATTACGCGAATCGTTTGAAACTATTACCAGTGACATTTCTGCGGTGAAAGATGAGGTTTGGCCGGAAAAATTGCAAATTTGGCACTTCCCTGGACCTCTTACAGATGTGGTATTGTTTCTTTATATTATCTTGTCTTGTCTGTTACTTTGCTGGTTAATTTTAGTTTGACATTGACGGAACGGTTTAAAAATAATGCTTAAAAATGCCATTCCTATTATTGGCCACCAATAATTTGGCTCAATAAAACACTGGTCTGGACTGGAGTCTGGACAATACAATTTTGTGTAGCTGACTATTATAGTTGGCTAGTCTGATGTCCATCGCTAAACTTCGGACAATCGGACTATCCAGTCTGAGTGCAAGAGTACGAGTACGGGCCATCTAATTCTGCTTTAAGCACTAACTAGAAAATATGTCAAAACTCAAAGCAGTGGAGAATTTTTTCGGGGGGGGGGTGGGGTCCGTAAAACACGTTCCTTTTTACTAATTGTGAACATAATTTGTAACCGAATAAATAGATAAAATGTTTTTGTTTTTATATTTTTTGAATAGTTGTGATGCGCAGTTTTTGATGTTGATATTTTCAGTTGGTGGATAAATCAGAGACTGATTTTTCCGGTGTACCAGTGCCTCAATGGCTGACAGGTTAGTAGGGTCGGTTCATACTAGCTTACAGAAGTAGTTTATTAATTTCATTGGCATTAAGCGTTTATAATGTAATGTGCTATTCTGTAGTGCTTTAGATTCATAGAAGCGTAAAATACATCCCTGTAAAACAGTGTATTTTATTTTTATCGGTTGAGTCCGTAATGTCAAAACCCAAACATAATATCCGTTAGGGCCGATTCATGCTTACAGCCATATGCCCGCCCTTTCAGTGAAATACTTTAAATTACGAAAAATTGTTTTCGTAATTCTGTCGGCTGAACGGACATACGGCTGTAAGTATGAATCGATCCATAAGTATTTTATCACGCCATAACTTCAATCTTTGAATCTGGTGAAGAAAATAGCTTTTTGTGTGCTTTATCGTCGGGTCCTTTCTTAGTTTATGAATTAAGTATTAGGGTCAATTCATACTTACAGCCATAATCATCACGCAACCCTCTAATCTTATACACTGTTTGATGTCGTGATTATTTCGTAATTTTGCCGGCTGAACGGACATCAGCTGTAAGTATGCATCTACCGACGACCCTTACCTATATTATACCATCTTTTGTTTTTTAGAACCTGCACTCATTTGTCCGCTCATAAAGACTTGTAATGACTTGAAATGGTATAAAGTCTCATGAAACGATGTTACCTAAGCTAAGCGCACTGCTGACTGCTATTCATCATGACTATTTAAATTTAACTGACAATGTTACATTGTTATTGTTATATTTTGCTTGTTATGTGTTGAATGTTATATTGTTTTAATATAAATAAATTTATATTTATTTTGGGTTATCACACTATAACAACCAGAGTTAGTAACGTTACTTCTTTGTGTATAAACAAACTTCTGAATATTGTTCATAACAAGAGTACATAATTATGAAGAGTATGGCACACCCTATTATGACATGAGGCTTGCGTCTAATGTGGAGCGCCCCTTTATGTACGGCTTTGAAGGGGGGGGGGTAATACCCACTTCGTTTCATGACCCTGTCTGTACTCCACTGAATTGGGGGTACCGTTAGCTTAAGAAGGGTACCAATGGACACTAAGAAAGGCCTTTCGCTAATACACTGATCCTATTTATGTACTCTTGCTCATAACTAATACTTCTTGTAGGTCTTTCCATCGTTGCCTAATATTTGAGACTGCCTTAGCGAATTTCAACCACTAAAATTAAGTCAGTAGATAAATCGACCATTCATTAATATCAACCATATTCTAAACTTAGTTTTGCTTTTCAAAAAGCACTACCGACTTACAAACGAAAAAGTAAAATTATCTTCCAAAATCAGTGCAACTCATCAATTTTTTCATTAATTTCAATTCCATTTCCAGTGAAAAATCAACAGTTTGTTGCTGTTTTTAGGACATTAGTAGGGCGTTTAGATCAAAAAATGTGTGTAAAACACCTAAGCCATAAATTTACAAGAGAAATTACAATTTAAAGATTACATTTTTGTCACATTTTGGCGGGGTCAGATTGTTTTTCTATTACTGTAATGGTGTAATCCCTTTAAATTCACTTTTAATGTTGCATTTTTGTTTTCACTGTCTTACTTCTCATTTAAAATGATTCGAAAAGTTGCATAACTTTCACTTTGAAGTTGGATTCTAGTTTCAGATTCAGGGTGGTTTTTGAAGTTATGGTTTCATTTGTTTCACGAATGTCGATAGCTTGGACCATTTTGTTAACAATATTATTATTAGTCCTATTCCGATGTCATAAATAATTAATCATTATTCCAACTTTCTTACCGTTAACGTAACGTTCGTGATGGAAATTTTTGGAACGGATTACGGTCGATTTTAGTATTTCACCGTATTATCTTGAATATAGGCAGCACCACGGAAGAGGCTGACCCGCGAAACCAAGTCCCAACCTTGCATATATAACTCCAGGTCCAGGCCCAAGGGTTCAAGTGTAACATTTAGGTGACATTATATTGTGTGAAAGATCCCCTTCACCCCGTCTACAAAATATTATAGCCCCAGTCTTGCATAAAAAAGCTCCATGTAAGAGAGTAAGGCGTTTACGAAACAATCGGCCGATTGCACCAAATAAGAATAGGATTAAATTAGCTAATCTTAAAATTTTAGAGAATAAGAATAACTATACTGAATCTTATTCTAGTTCTGCTTATTTTTATTGCCACGTGCATTGTGTAGGCCAATGAAAATTTCGTCTAGATTTAGATTAGCGAATAGATGACTCGCAGCATTACAGAGAAATTTTCCCTTTCCCACGGGGTGAAACGTTCAACTTCCCTGCTGCCTATGTTTTGTTGTAACTGTGCTGATGGATATGGGTGAGAAAACTGATGCTCACGCTTGCGCTACCAATTTCACCTCATTTGAAGATGATGTGGTGATCGGAATTTTTGAGAATGACCCTGATTTGAAACAAGTTGCCCCTAAAAGGAGCAGTGTTCCTCATAGAGATGGACAAATGATCAGGAAGATATTAGGTAGGCTACAGTGTCTCGGTCTTACAGAAAACTTAGGGATGATTAACTGTAAATGGGCCTAATATTACTTTTTTTCTAGGAGCAGCAACTCAGCAATCGGCAAACGTTAGACAAATTTAATACCAACTGTAGTCAAGTGGCTACAACGGGTTGCCGACGTGGGCAGAGGTCTCTCTATTTTAGGAAGGGGCCCTCTGGTCTCTACTCTAGGCAGTTGCGCCCTCTATTTGTGGTCAGGACTCAGGAGCTCAAATTACCACTAGAAACACCAAAAGCTCGATTTCGAAATAGACCCCGTATGGGGGGGGGTACACTGTGCAATGTGCATACACTACGTTATTCTCGTCACTGACATTCTACATAGGTGACATCTAGGGGTGCATAGAAAAAAAAGGGGATAGAATGACTTCGATTTTTTGTTATTGGTTAAAATGCATTTTTTTGTAATTTTAACAAGTGGATTTGCATTACAAATGCAAGATCGCTAAGGCACAAAGTTGCGGGGATCTGGGCCTGGGGGGCGCATCGCACAAAAAAGAAATTAGAAACTTTTTAAATTTTTAGGTCGAAATTGGTCAACTGGAGACGTATCAGAAATTTGTTCCGAAAAAAATTAAAAACAAAAGATGGGAACGCCACATAAGACTGTGTCTTACACAAGTAAATTTAGCATAATGTACTCGTGTCGGGACATGCAAATGCAGCATAATGTACTCGTTCTCGTGTATAAATAAATGCGTAGGCTTTGATGAAAGTCGGTCATAAACAAGCTCTTCTGCTGAGTGAGTAGTGATTTAAAATATGAGGCTGGAGTGTCAGTATTCCACAGGAAATATTAAACGCGGTTATTAGTTATGGATAAAAGATTTGTAATGTACTCGTTTATTGCTGATTAGCTCCATGTCTTACTGGTGAACTGTGAACTCAACAAACACGACTGTTGTTTTTATTTTTATTCTATTGACGTCGGGGTGTCAAAATGGAGCCTCTGCGGTAACTTTTCAACAATTGGAAATTTAATATCACCGTCATTACAGATCAGCTACTGTTGCAAAAAAATTATCGTAGTTAAAAAGGCACTGTTTAAAAAAAGAAGAAACAAACATACATAATTAAAATAGTAGTCTTTTGTTAGCTAAAAAGGTAATTAAGCACTGTTTTCAACTAAAAATCACACTCAGGTCCCCTATTATTGCTACAAATTTATGCGGTAACCGCGGTAACAGGCAAGTTGTGGTAACCGCACTTACCGCGCGGTAACGGGTAACATTACCGCATTAACGCATACCGCAAATTTGCGGTAACCGCGGTAACCGCAGTACCGTAGCCACCCCTGTCCTGAACAGCCTTTAGGGACACGATCAAACAATAAACAACAACAATCAAACAACAATAAATAATTACGTTTGCTTACGTACGTGTTCATATGATTTGCACATACTTAATTACGAAATATTGCCGGAGCCGTTACAGATTTCGTAAATTTTTTTAAACCGTGGTCTTAGCTGAGTTGGAATTTCAGTCTTACACTTCAGCCAATATATATTTCAGCTGAACTTAGGACACGGTTCGGTTACGAACGTTACAAATCAGGCGATTTTTCATAAGTAACGAAATCCTATGTGCGACTGCACTATTGAAAGGTCGATTTATACTTGCACGGACATCGGGACGTTTGAATTTCGATTCACACTTTCGTCCGTATACTTATGTCCATATGCTCTTAAATTGGATGTGGTTAGGCTATCTGTAAAGGTGGTCATTTTAGGTTCTTTTTAGCAAACAATGACATACAACACAACCACGTGACTCATGAATTACTCTTGTATAACGCAGAAAATATACTGTGCTCACATCTCCCCAACTCTGCCTGTGATACGACCTGTTGACCCTAAAAAGTTTTTTTTATAACTCCCACCTTTAGGGTTTAAGGTCGATATAACCTTCTTCACCCGGTATAATTGGGAGAGCCAAAGCATGAGCCCTATTGGCGAACATACTTTAGCTAGCGTACCTACCTAACGTTAGAGTTCTTCTTCTGACAATTCCGAAGTCCTGCGTGTTCTAATTCTTTGCCATTGCATCAAAAATCGGCAAGTCTTTAGCAGATCAAGTTTGGACCCAAATAGGCGGCTTTGTAGTGTTGTTTTTTCTTCACCAAAAAATTCCCGTTGCATTGATATATTGTAACGACATTTTATGAGTACATGTTCAACAGATTGCTTGTCTCCGCATTCGCAAAGATCTGATGAGATCAATCCCATTTTGTGTTGACTTGCATTTACCCACAGCCAGTTTTCACTTCGTGCTTGGAAAATAAGTAGTCCACGTGGTAATTTGTCAATGCTGTCAATGCTGTACCCTAAAAAGTATTTACAGAAAGAGGTGTACAATGTACATAGGTAGGGTAATGTTGTCATTTTTTCATTTTGTAGCAGTTTAGGATTATGTAATGTGGTCACAGGTGAATATGAAAGATGCATTGTTTTGCAAAAATCAAAGTGACAAACTGTCGTTGACACTTGACAGAAAAGTGTGAGAAAACTGACTTGATCACTTCACCTGTGACATAAATACAAATCGCTGGAGTAATGTATAGACATCTCTTACTTTTTGTTGCTGTTATTGTTGTGTCAAATTTTGTAAGAGCAGATGAATTGCGTATAATAGCAAGAGTACATAATAGGGAAGAGTATGACACTCTTCCCTATCCTAGCTAATCGGCCCGGACGATGCTCCGGCCGAAATAGCCCCCAAGACCCTCTACCCGGACAGTCCGCGGGTCAATCTCACTACCAGCTCCCAGGCCCCCCCTACGGGCGCCCCCCGGCTTTACTCCGCAGACCGTCCGCGGACCGCCCCACGGGCGGCCCTGGGGCCCGCCCCAAGGGCGGTCCCTCCCCAGGGGTCAAACCGAGGTACCCGTGCGGGCCCCCCCCCCGCTAGGCCCCGTCCCCCCCTCGCCAGCATCCCTGTTCGGTTCTGCGCAAACTTACTATAATCCAGTGGAACTACAACGGCATAGCAGACCAAGGAAAGCTTGCAGAGTTAACCAAGCTTGCGGAAACCGCTGAAGCAGACGTCATCCTTCTGCAAGAAACAAACCTGAAACAGGGCGCCACTATCAGCCTAAAATCTTTCACCATCTACTGCTCGCATAGAACTGTCAAGAATGACGAAGTACACATAACTCAAGTTGCATCACCAAGTGCAACACACTCAATCTAATCCTAGTGTACTCTTCAGTGTGAGTCCCTCGGCTTCTGTAGCTAATATTCCTCGATACGATCAGACCAGTTAGTCTGTATCTTTCTGTCGGGCGGGTAGGTTGTGTCCCTCGTGTTGTCTATATTGTCCCTACTGTATTTCTGCATCAATGCCCCGTCCTCGTGTATTTCTATATCAATAAACCCATTTATTACTCCGTTGCGCTTTGTCTCCATTCTGCCCTAATCCGTAGTCAGGTAGGCGACTGATCACCTCTTTGCTCGGACCTGTTTAAGCTCACCGCTTAACTTCACAGAACCACAGCCCGGACAGGGCGATCGTGGGGGGAGGGGTCGCCGCCCTGGTCAAAAAGGGCCTCCAGCACTCGCTAGTGAAACCTCGCATGGTCCATCAAATTGACAACACCATGGATCACATCAGTATTACGGTGCACGGCAAAAACCATACATCCCGCCTATCCGCAAACGGACCAACGGGTTCAAAATTTTGACCCCGGACATCTACCACGCGCCAACAACGACTTCTTGCTTGGTGACGTAAATTGCCATGCGGGCTCGTGGGATCTATCGACCGCTGAAGACCAGCTGGGCCAGAACATCGAAAACTGGCTGCTTGACTAGGCCAAATGGTCTATTTTCAAGAGTAACCTGACGACAACCCTCGAAGAATGTCCCATCAATCCAACTGATTCGGCCAAGAACCAAGAGCTCGCACTACGGAAAGCCATCCTCAGTTGGTGGACCGAAGAGATCAGTGCATCAATTGCAGCTAAACACGCCGCCTTTCGCGAAATAAAGCGACGCCCGACAGCGGAAAACTTGGCCCAGTACAGGAAACTACAAGCTGCCTGTAAGAAAAAGATTGTGGATTCTAAAAAACAGGCTTGGAGAGACTTCGCTTCGACTCTGACCGCAAGATCTGACCCGACCAAAGTATGGAAAACCATACAGGCAATTGACGGCAGATCCAAACAACAACCCTCGGGGGCCAGCATCAGACAAGAGACACAGAACCTGACGCAAAGCAAACCAAAGGCAGACGCCTTTATAGCCGAGTTTGCCAAAGTATGCACTATCCGAGCAGCCAAAGTGGATCGAAACTACACCGGCAACACGCGAAAGCTCAGCAACAAAGCCCACCAGCATGACTCCAGCTGTGGCCTTTTCAGCTTGGAAGAACTGAACCAGGCAGTGGCTCAGCTAAACCCAAAGAGCGCAGTTGGACCTGATTGTATATCAAACGCTATGCTGCGCATCCTGCCTTTGTGTGGCAAATTAGCCCTGCTTACCCTGCTCAACAAGTCGTGGGCTTCCAAAGTCTGCCCGAGCATCTGGAAAAAAGCCACTATAATCCCTATCCAGAAATCAGGGAAACCGGCAGACCAGCTGAGTTCCTACCGACCCATCTCCCTCACAAGCTGCGTGGCCAAACTTCTGGAAAGACTAATCAAGCAACGCTTAAGCCACCTCCTGGAAACCAACAACAGTCTGAGCGACTTTCAAACAGGCTTTCGACCAAATAGATCCACAGAAGATCAACTGCTGAGGATTACGCAACGAATTGCTGACGGTTTCCAAGCTCCAAAGCCCCCAAAAAGAACGGTCCTGGTGCTGATTGATTTTAGTCGGCAAAGTCTGGCATGTCGGATTGTATGACAAAATGCTCCGAAAAGGCGTTCCTACCTGCTACATCCAGTGGATAAAGAATTTTCTCAGCAACAGAACAAATTGTGTCAGTTTTGAGGGCTGCCAGAGCCGCCGTCGCACCTTCAGCGCTGGCGTCCCCCAAGGTTGTGTCCTGTCTCCGCTCTTATTTAACATCTATATCGACGATATCATGGATAATCTGCCGGCTGGTGCAGAAGGGAGTCTTTTTGCGGATGATTTAGCTATCTGAGCCTCGCACCATAACATAGAAACAGCTTGCCAAACCGTTCAGGAAGCGCTAAACAGCATACAAGACTGGGCGAAAACGTGGAAAATGGAAATAAGCGTGCCAAAGTGTGCCTATACTATCTTTACAAAACACCCCCAAGAGGCCAAGGCACGGGGCGCTCTCACGATAAGCAGATCGCCGGTCCCATACTGTGACAGTCCAGTTTTCCTTGGCATTGCCTTCGATCGCACGCTCTCGTTTAAGAACCATATCGCCATGCTGAAAGCAAAACTATCAACCAGGGCTCAAGCTTTCAGAGCCCTCTCGGGAACAAGATGGGGCTGCTCTAGAGAAGACCTACGGATAGTATACATGGCCTATATAGCGTCAACTTCCTACTACTGTGCCAGTGCCTGGCTCCCATTTGTAGCCTCGACAAACAAAAACAAGCTCCAAACCTGCCACAGCCAAGCTGCAAGAACCATCACAGGCTGCTGTTCAAGCACTCCAGTCAATCTACTGTTACACGAGGCTAACATCACTCCGGTAGAGACCCAGTCGGCTATTCTTGCCACCTCGGCTTTGGAACGCTGCCTGCGCTTACGACCTGAAAACCCCTGCGCGGCTATTGCATCCTCTCATGTGCGCCCACGCCTAAGGTCCGTCTCCTCATGGCGGGATATGGCCGCGGGCACCACCCGTAAGCTGCGAGATGCGGTAACATACCGCGAACCGGCCCCTCCACCCCCGCCACCACCGTGGGAACCACCGCCCAAAGTAACAGGTCACTTGAATATCGCCCAGCACATAAATCGATCCGACGCAGTCTCAGCCAAAGCCTCCGCAGCCGAATCCTACCTGGCCACTCTGCCCCCAGTTGACATAGAAATCTGGTCAGACGGTTCGGCAAAAAACCCATGACGGCGGTAGCGGGGCGGTTATCCTAAACAAGCGCATGAACACCAGCCATGAACTCTCTTGCGCCGCAGGTCGTATAACATCCAGCTTTAGAGCAGAGCTAACAGCAATCCTCGCCGCAATGTCCCACATCCGAGAAAACTGCAATGACGAAATCAGCGCCATTCGGGTATTCACTGACTCCAAATCAGCCATAGAGAAGATACTCCAAGGCCCACAGAAAGCCAAATCAAAACTAGAATCCGATCTGTGGCTCAACTTGCAGTCAATTCAGTCAAAATTCAAATGCAGCTTCTGCATAGTCTGGGTTCCGAGCCATTGCGGTCTGCGCTGGAACGAGAAAGCAGACTCTCTAGCAAGAGACGGTTCGGAACTCCCACAAGACGCGGCCCAGATCGACCTCCGAACGGCCAGAAAGTACATCCGAAGAACGCTGACTGAAGAATGGAGACAGTCGGTGAAACCTGAGTTTATGACATGCGACGGCCACAACATCACTAGCGAAGCGGACCTCGACAAACGAGTTAGACAAATCCTGGCCCAGCTCCGAGCTGGGGACCACAGCCCGATCGTAAGAACCTACCTTCACCGCATTGGAGTAGCACCGGATGATATCTGCCAAACCTGTCTTCAAGCACCGGATACAGTCCGGCATTTCATCTCAGAATGCCCAGCCCTTTTCTCTACCCGAACCTCCATTTTCGGTACCCCAACCCCCCCGCCTGATGTGCTATGGAGCGCCCCGGTGTCTGTCGCGTCCCTAATCAGGAGCGGCGGCCACATTGCGACCGCCAGCAATTGACCCCAAGTCAAGCCTGCCAGCAACACAACAACAACATGTCTTGATTTCAGGGGAGGGACCCCCCCTCAAATCCGGGAAGTGTCTTGATTTTAGGGGGGGTACCCCCCCTCGTTTCAGCACACTGCCACGGTGGTGTCTTGATTTCTGGGGGGGCACCCCCCCCCCTCGTTTCAGCACGTTACCAGCTCACCACAGAGTTCATGCTGGCAGTGTGCTGTGAAACCAGGGGGGGGGGTACCCCCCCTCGTTTCAGCACACTGCCACGGTGGTGTCTTGATTTCTGGGGGGGCACCCCCCCCTCCTCGTTTCAGCACGTTACCAGCTCACCACAGAGTTCATGCTGGCAGTGTGCTGTGAAATTCGAGGGGGGGTACCCCCCCGCCCCCTGAAATCAAGGCGTAAAAGGGCTAATTCGGCCGGAGCATCGTCCGGGCCGATTAGCTAGGATAGGGAAGATTGTCATACTCTTCCCTATTATGTACTCTTGATAATATGTATCTACTTTTGTCTATCTCCTATCTGTGAGTATGACCTATTATAATTACTGAACCATTGCTGGCTGACTGCATTGCTTCAGGCGTCTACGTTTCTGGTGTGATTGGCGTCCCTATCCAGCGGCTCATTTCATTTACATACCATCCTCATGCACTAAAGTCATTGTATGAAACATCAGTCCGCTAGGTTTCGATGCTTTGGTTTCTATTAAATTTATTTTACTAATTGCTTAGATTATGATGTCAACCGAACTAGCCCGCATTCGTGTGGCGGCGTTTGTAGCGGTGGTGATTTCGACGGTGGCGGTGGTGGCTGCGGTCATCACCCTCCCGCTCCTCTACAACTACGTGCAGAGCTTCCAGTCGCACATGCTCAATGAGGTGGAATATTGCAAGGTATAGGCCCTTGAATGGTATTTGAGCGTATCTTAACCTAAGTACAACTGTTTGATTCAAGAGTTTCTGCTGAAGAATACACCTGAATCCTAGCAAGTACATCAGGAAGCAGTTTGTACATAACCTACGTAAATGTGACTATTTGGCTTTTTGATTAGAGAACTTATCTTGATCACGAAACGAACTCAAATTGAACTTGGTAATTTTGCTTGGAATTTTAACATTTGCGGACACGGCCAATTTTTTTACACGGGGCTACTACTACCTCAAATGACTTGACGTGATAATGGAGAGGTAATCACTGGTAGTTATCGATATCGATACATTCTTAATACCCAAGTATCGTTGGTATTTATAATATAATTGTACAAGTGGTAAGTCCAAAATTAGGGGAAAAGTGTCATACTCTTGCCTAATGTGACTCGGTTTGGTTTTGGTAACTTTACATAGGTAAATAGTCTTTTTAACTTAATATGCAAGTCCTTGGAAACCTTGTAATCCAATTTTTATTTATTTAATTTTTTGTTTTATTTATATTTTATTTTAGAGCAAAGCCGGTTACTTCCAGTCGGAGTCGAAGTTGATAAAATTAACCGCTGTCATTTCCAGGCATAAACGGCAGTACGGTACTGAAAGCGGTTATGGCGGCCTAATCTTGAACTCAGCATTTGGCTTGGATATTGATTCTGTGATCAATCCCACTGGATCTATTTCCAATCCGCCTGGATTTGGAATTTGTAAGTAACTCCTGTGTGACTGACTAAGTTTTGCCAAACAAGGAATGGTCTTCGTCGAAATTTGAGCAGAGTTTTAATCGGTCGATTCATACTTACAACCGTATGTCCGTGTGTTCAGCCGGCAAACTTACGAACTCACAGTTAAACGACATTATCAGTTATCATTGTCAAGGTGTTGACTGTTGTCCCATGAATACCGTTTCCAAAACTGTATTTGGTAAATTTAAACTTATGTCTTTAAACACAGTTCATTACTCGGTAACATAGAAAATGCATTTTTAGCGTGCTCCAATGTTTTGATTGGAAGTGGAGAACAAATCTAATGAATCGATTTGCTGTGGTGTAGGTATACTGTATATCATGCATTATTGAAGATATCCACTAAATCCGACTTTGCGTAAGGCCCTCAGCTACGTTTTTTGCTCTAATTTCAGGCTGCACATGTCAAGTCGGTCCAGCAGGCCCCCCTGGTAGTCCCGGGGACGACGGCGCGGGCGGTGACGATGGCTCGCCCGGAAATCCCGGACCCTCAGGCACGGACGGCGCCATAGCGAATCTAAACAAACCACCTTCGATGTGCATGGAGTGTCCCGCTGGGGCACCTGGCTTCCCTGGTGTTCCTGGGTGAGACACAAGTTTATATGTACATATGTAGTACGTCATATCTGGGTACAGTACCAACCCGAAATTACTTGAAGAACTAAAATTTTTATAACACCTAGGTAGGTATTCCAAAAGCTGCTTGTTGCGTTTTCCAACTTTTTAATGTCGGAATAGGTAAAACTCTCACAAAATTATTTATAAATTATTTTCTTTTTCAGGCCACCCGGTCCTCGAGGTGACCCTGGCGACCCAGGACTGCCCGGCATGCCCGGCAGACAGGGGGTACAAGGTGGTCCCGGTGATCCCGGCCCGACTGGTTCCGCAGGCGGTCGCGGGGGAAAAGGTATATCGGGGGCTCCGGGAAAACTGATAAATTCTGGCGCACGTCCGGGACCTCCAGGACCTCAGGGATCTCAGGGAAATCCCGGACCACAAGGATCCCCAGGACCCGACGGGCCAAACGGCGGTTTTGGACCTCTAGGTCCGGCCGGAAATAAGGGTCCCGCGGGCAAACCTGGAACGTCCGGGAAGTCTGGGCCCCCCGGAAATTCTGGGCCCCGCGGAAATGCAGGGGATTGCTCCAGCTGTCCTGCCCCCCGTGTTTCGCCCGGGTATTAAAGTTGTTGCGGTGGCCGAAAAAAATTGTGTGGACGTAAAACTGTTTGGCATGCTGATAACAAGTTAACTGAAACTTTGGAATGCAATGTTTTTGTAACTGTAAAGAGACTGTAACAGCAGTGTTCGTTTTTTCAATTTTGTTTCATAACGTGTATGATAACGTACATGTTGCCTAGAATTTACCTAGGCCTTCTTAAACCTTCATAAACCTTCTTTCTAGCATGAGCTCATAAGCAAAAGCTAAAGAATTATACAGCTACGCTCAGAGTTGCAACAATTGTACCTAAGTTCAAAATCTGGGGGTTCGTGAATGCATATGGGTAAGTCATACCAAACGGTTCATACGGAAAGTAAACTAGGTACTTTTCCTTAGTATTGCCACCACTAAATGATTGTGCACTTACAGTTGTGATAGTTGTAAGACAGTACTGAGCAACAGGCCGCCAATACCGTGCTGCTTCCTGCTTACCTACAAGCTGACCAATTGAAGGAGTATTCTCTTCATTTATGTGCACTTGATAGGACCCAATTCAAGTTGGCAAACAGCAGTGTCAGTTGCTAATAAACTCCTAAATCAACATGGGTTCCGGGTATTACAGTGCAATACAAACACACTAATCAACAAAAAGTCACTTTTTCCTTGACAGAACATTTAGAATTTTACTACCTATCTTGCGTAAAAAGTGTCTACTAGATTTCAGTTTCACTATTTTCCGCATGAATCGTGGCCTTAATGCAAATTGGTCTTAATTTTACCCTTTTTCCATGAAAGACTGACTTGTCTTCTTTAATTTGGAAAAAACAGCTTAACATAGAGAAAGTTAGGTGATTATAACATATCTATATTTACTGTCAACGAAAAAGTGTGTGAAACGATGAAAAATTAGAACACTGTCAAGTTTATTTTAAAATAATAAAATTGTCTTGGTTTGAAAATTTTTACTACCCGGCTGTCAGGCTGTAAAATTTTTCAATCCATGACGCAACGCTTGTAGAAAAAGTTGACTTGTTTGCAAATTGTCATCAAATTTGCAAAAGGTCAACTGAAAGTGACAAAATGTCAGGTTTGGTTGACATTCCGCCTAAATTAGCCCGAATTCGGGGTCAACTCGGGGACTATATAAGACCGCAGAATGGTGGAACAGTCATCAATCCCCACTCACTTCTCTAAGCAGTCTTACTAATCCTCGATCCTACACCCAGCCAATCAGCGTGCAGCAATGGAGGCAAAAATCGACGAAGCTCGTTTCGCCCGCATTCGTGTGGCGGCGTTTGTAGCGGTGGTGATTTCGACGGTGGCGGTGGTGGCTGCGGTCATCACCCTCCCGCTCCTCTACAACTACGTGCAGAGCTTCCAGTCGCACATGCTCAATGAGGTGGAATATTGCAAGGTATGGCCGGTATGAGTTAATCTTGGAAAATTCTACACGTACATATTACATAAGAATTCTGAAAGGTGTTCTGAAACGTCAGTCGTATGAGACTTGGACGCTAGTCATCAGAGTCGCTTAGACATAGTCCATAAAGCCTCAAGAGACTGCCTTTATGCATTATTCCACTGAATATGTTTATTTAGATTGAGTTTATATTGTGAAACTGAAATGTCTACTCATTTGGGGTACTCTTATGTAAATGGCTAGGACTCAAACAATACTGGCTTATCGATCAATACAGCGGCGCAGAAAATATTCAGCAGTGTTATCAAGTTATTATCATATACATAATAGTTGCTAAAGAGTAATTAGTTACTAATCAGTTGACTTTAATCTTACAGATTCGTTCCCGTCACATGGCCTCAGAATACGACCTGAGCCGTCCCAACCCGGACAGCGATCCCGAGGGTGGCCGACAGAAGCGACAACAGGGCGGATACGGACGAATCAATCCCGACTTCTGTAAGAATTCACAGCACATAGACCTTTGTAATAGATTCCACTGTGCAACCAAGAAAACGTATTTGTGCTAAACGTTGCAAGCACTAGATAGGTGTCGGTTCATGCTTACACTTTACAGGCTTTTACAGCAGTATGTCCGTTCAGCTGGCAAAATTACGAAATAATCACGACACTAATTATATACTAAGCGCCAAGTAAAAGACTATATGGCGCAATGCAAAGGCAATCTTAGCTCGGTCTTGCTAAACGCGGCTCCCAAATGTTCTATGACAATAATACTGTTGCAGGTTGCCAATGCCAGCAAGGCCCTGCCGGACCCCCCGGTGACCCCGGCGAAGATGGCGACGAGGGCGAGGACGGCATCCCCGGAATCCCCGGCCAGGACGGACGAGATGGACGCGTGATCGCCTCCAGAAAAGTGCCCGAAATGTGCATGCTGTGTCCCGCTGGACGACCCGGACTGCCCGGAGTGCCTGGGTGAGTAAGGACTACTGGAAATCACTGGCGTTTTATTTAAGCAACGTTTTTCACATGCAGTGCACCATTGGTGATTTTTTGCAATACCTATATGCAGTATGCAGGTAGTTAGTAGGTACATACATTAGGTAGGTAACTGTAACTTATAGAACACGACCGATTAATTGTAGGCAACACAAAATGAGCAAAATCATTCCCTATTGTAATAGCGTCGAAAGGAATAACATTATGTAAAATTAAATGTGAAATAGGTATGAAAGGCTTCGAATACAATTGAGGTTTCTTCATTTATTTTCAGAAACCAAGGACCACCAGGCCCCTCCGGCGAGCAGGGAATGGATGGAATGCCCGGACGCCAAGGAGTTCCCGGAAACACTGGATTCCCCGGAACCTCCGGAGGACCCGGAAGTCCCGGTCCCAAGGGTAACCGTGGACCCGCTGGGAAAATCGTGGCTAACCCTGGCGATCCCGGTCCCAAGGGACTTGTAGGCCTTCCCGGAAATCCCGGACCTGCAGGAGAGGATGGTCCCAACGGATTGAATGGTGGATTTGGACCCCTGGGACCCGAAGGGAACAGAGGACCCCCCGGGACACCAGGGAAACCAGGACAACCCGGTGGTCCCGGAAATCCAGGACCCCCAGGCGGACCCGGAGACTGCTCAGAGTGCCCCACACCCCGAACCTCCCCCGGATATTAGAACTAACCCTAGATCCCCGCCTTCTCACTCTGAAACTGAATTCCTGGATACCAGTCGAACTTTTAGCAAGCTATTTCTGATTTTAATCTTATTTCAGTATTGAAATTTGTCTTTATAAAGGATCCAATTTTATATGTGAATGTAGTTTGTACCAAGTTTGACATTTTAACGAAATTTTACTGTACTGTAAAAAACGATCAAAACACTTCTAAAATATAAAATGTAATAGCTTGTTAAATTCGGCTTCAGGTACCGTGAATTCAGTTTCAAACTCCCATCAGAATTTAGTTGATGCTTTGCGAAACCATGGTTGCAACTTCGTTGCTCAATTACTTATATATTTACTCACCCACTAACACTTTAATTCTCCGGGTAGCAACGAAAAAGCAACCACGTTCATCAAACATCAATTAAATTGTGATTTCACCCCTAATTGAACCAATCAACGAGCTTAAACTGACCACGATTCTTATGTGAGCCGAAAACAATGCGCGAAGACAAAAGTTTGCCAAAACTCGAATGTCGAATTTTAATAGGGCGATTGTTTTCGGTGGTAATTGTACTCACTTTACTGTATTTATTGTATCAGTGTACCAGTATACCCCCAGCATCGAAATAAACGGTTGCATGTGCGAATTTTACGTCTTGTTTTTGAAATACTTATAGGACAGAACAAAATAAGTAGTAACGACCACAGATAGCAGTGATTGGTTTTATGACGACGGCTCCCAAGTTGATTTGCCCATCTTAGGCAACGAACCAAACTTGCAGTAGACGACCGCAAAACCGACTAATCGCTGACCGTCTTCTATGAATGAAAGCAGAAACCCCTAATCCTAACTTTCTTAAAAATTCCCAAATTGAAATTTTAGGACCGACGGACTAGCCCATACCAGGAGCTTGCCATTTTACCATAATTAAATTGAAGAATCATTTCTGTCCGATCTGCCCATTCTGTTTTAAAACTACAATACTAGCCATTAGCCAAGAGTCTTTTCATTCTTGCAGCCGTTTAGCCAACAAAATTACGAAATGGTCACGCCACTTACAATAAACGCAAATCAGTTTCATTTTTTCTAGGAGTTACCAACCTTTGTCGAAACTTAATCGGGTAACGTGGTACATACTTTTATCTACGGAAATGTGTCTTCAGAAACAAAAACCACATGAAAACGAGTTCAAGCTTTTATTCAGCAGGCGAAGGGAAATTGAGAGAAAGATGGTTGGCATCCATTGACAGAAATGATGTACGATGCCACGGTAAAATATACCTGGAATTAATGAACGCAATAACAGATCTAGGTAACAGCGGTAAAATAGGGAAACACATACACGGAGATTCACTACAGTGGGGTACAGACAAAATAAGCTTGACTCATATGTACAGCCTTTTAATCTGTGAAATTATCAATCACGACTCTATATACGTTAGCCATCAAGTGCAAGCTAATGGTGTCTGCGGAGATTTCGTCAGTTGGCTTGCCGGTGCAACAATTATAAAAAAAGAAACATGAATGAGCTTCTAGAAAATGCAAAAATAAGACTTTTTTATAAAATATATGAGGAGTTTCTTAGTACAGTTTGTTGTGTAGAAATTTATGTCGTTTTGCGTGGAAAATGATATTTCCAATAGGCTCTTTCGACTGACACCACTACTGTAGCATAACCTTATAAAACGGTGTGATTCATAAAAGCTCTTTAGCTCCTATACTAAATAGACAAATGCAGTTTTTAGGCAGTTATGCGTTAGACAGCATTAAATTATAAATGCCACATATACTTTTGTATTGGAATCAACTTTACTCCTAAGAAGCGTCATGAACCACACTAAAAGAAAAGTAGCTTATTTACACAGTAATAAGCAAAGCTATTGCCATAATTGACGAAAAAAATAGGAACTATCAGAAAAAAACAAATTTTTAGCGGTTCCAAATTTCATTCGTCCATTATAGCGCATCTAAACTGTAATCTAAACAGTGCTGTGTTATAATATAAACAGTACAATCTAAGCTACAAACAGCCTATCCGACTAATTACCGGATGCACACTAACACAAATTATATATATCAGAGTACATTAGCAAGTTTGGAAGTAAACATAATTTTTTATTGTGTTTTTTATACTGAAAATGTTTATTGAATTTGAGTACCAAGTTGTAAATGTACCCAGATTGATTAAAAACTCGTCAGATAATAAAATCAAATGTAGACGGTACACAAAATTGCAGAACGTCAAAAAAGGTATGCAAAACGGCTAAAAACGTGTGAATAAACGTCAGTTTTGAATACAAAAATAGCTGAAATGCAAAAAAAATCGAAGGATTAAAATTTACGTACAGTAAAAGCAAAGTTGCCATACTAACACATAATTTAATTCTTTTTATAGTGAAAAATTACAAAAAAAACAAAAATAGACATTCTAACAAAAAATGGTAAAATCTGTAAAACATAAAAAAATCCACAATAAATTACTCTACGGTCAACGATATGATGTAACCTATAAAGTTTAAAACGGAAATTCAGCTTTCAGATTCACAATTCAAATTGAAATAACCTAAATCTTTCTAGGTGAACCAATAACAATTGTGGATTTATGCATAAAAATGACTAAAACAGACCAAGTGCACATTATAGTGAAATCACATAACCCTAACAAGGCAACGAAGACTAAAATGGATATAACGGATTAATTTCAGCTGTATTTTTTCATCACATTATGCTGAAATCACATCATAAAAATTAGGATTTAACAATCAGAATGAAAATAATGGTATAATTCTTATTTTTTATACTTTTGTAGAAACCACCTCAAAAAAATAATCGGAATAGCAAACTGAAACAAAATATACATAACAGGCGAAATCATAGAAAGCTGAAATACAAAAAACAAAGTCCGTTAAATCCATATATAAATGATAGTACTAATGAAATACATAACAATGACTTATAAATTCAAGTACAACACAGATTCAAAGCAAGATCAATTTGACAGATTCTTCCAAGGAAAAGGTACCTATATATTACTTGTTTTCAATTACTAGCAAAATCAAGATATATTAATTGTTTAAAAGTTGCCAAAAAATTTCCGAAAAAGGTGTTTATAAACACAAGTTCCATACACATTTTGCTATAGTCCGTACGAAGCAGTAGAAAAACTCTTGAAATCTACAACATTTAAAAAAGGCTTTTTCCAGACTCTAAATGAAATACATATAAAACAAATTGCATAATAAAAACAGACAAACATACTAGAATATAAGCACGTATGCAGATTAAGTTTAATAGCTACAGTAGAAGGCTAAAGAAAGAGCTAGTACAAAAATACAGAACAAGAAGATTACACTAGATACAGAAACAGTACAAAATCACATTACACAACACCGAGAAAAAATTGGCAAACTGAAATTTCTTAAAACAATTTAAAAAATTTGTATAAATGAAAAAATATATCTAAAAATTATATCTATTACATACTTAAATGCAAAAAAATACTATTTCAACAGTATGTATACGTTCTTTTTGGGTTTCAAAGTTACACAAGAACCAGTCTAAAGACTAAATTACACAGAATAAAAAACAATATAAAATAACAGTAGAATTGCATAAGATCACATTTGTTGCACGCTTGCACAGAAAAGTTAAACTCACATTCTTAATCATACTTAAACAGCTTAGCTTATGGGCTGGATTTACCAAAATGGATTTATATACCTTTTCAAGTAGGCATACTAAAAACAAATAAATAAATGCATATTATATTATACTAAAAGTAGAAAACATAAAAATGTCGACCGCCATAATAATTTTTTCGTATCTTTTAGCTTGCAAGCCGGCTTGGTGAAATCCACCCAAGTATTATATTAAAAAAATCATCCACATTTATCAAGCCGTTTCCGTTTCCATTTTAACGGTCACATGACTATCAGCCGTTAAGTCTAGTCCGTTTTCCGAGGCCGAAGGCACATTATTGGCAGAGCTAGATATAAGACCATTCAAATTGGTGATCTGTGGCAAAAACGGTTGACTATCACCACTTTCTTGTTGCTGTTGCTGTTGTTGTTGTTGCAAAAACACTTGATTGATATCCATGGTCAGTGTTAGCGGAATGACATTTTCAATCTGAACCGTTCCAATGGATCCGGAAAAAAACAGCTCCACTATGATGGCTTTGCTGAAAGTCCGCAGCAGCGGTAGTAGCAGTAGAATTTGCGAAAATCGCTCCCGGACGCTATAATCGGCCGACGCTAAGCCTAACCCAGGCGAAGCGCACACGGAAGTAGAATTATTAGTGCCAATTGCAGCAGCGTGATTTTGATTGGCTGTTGAGTTAAGCTGAACATAATCGAATAGTTCGGCACAGGCTTGACGCTGTAAAGCCTCTAAGTGAAGAGATGATACGGTATTTTGATTATCTGAAATATATATTAATAGAGACGTTTTAGCATTGAAAAAATAATTTTGAAAATTAAAAAAATCAATTAACATGCTTGGTTGACTTCGTATGACTGTTCACCTACAACTACTGTGAAAATTTTAGATAAATGTGTTCGGACAAAAACAAAGTTTAACACTGATGCTTTCGGCTCAATCGCTTAGAAACTAAGTAGCTCTAAAAAAACAGCTAGGTCATGGTCAGGTCTAGTTTGTATGAAAAAAATTCAAAGACTTCTCAGCAATTTACTCATCGTACTATTGTTTATAAATTCTAAACTTAATAAAACCCAGTTGAACTAACTAATTTTTTATAATAATAAGCTGAATATTAAACATATATAAATACCAGTAGCAGTGAAGGCAATAAGTTTGAGATATGCGAACTCCAGGCTGTCGAGTTTGAGCTGCTCCTGTTTCTTGAGCAAAACGTGCAACGACTGAATTTGTTCCTGCACTTCCTCAAATTTCCCGTATTTTAACTGACCTACAACACAAACAATTAGTACTTCAAGTATGGTGAGATATAGCGTGGTTGTTGGAAGCGTTCCCAACACTACCTCACCCAAAGTAAAAATAGATTTAGAGAATGATGTACATGCTCTCTACAAAATTGCTTAAGTCGTTGATAAGAAAGTAACAGCTAGCAGTTGTATATTATCTAAGTACCCGTTTGTATTTAAAGTCTCACAATCTGCCTGATAATACAAAGCAAACTGTAGCTGCACCTCTATATACTAACTCAAATACTGTTAACCGGATTAAAGCACAAGGCAAGAACAAGAACAAGAGCCTTAAACCATACCAAGAACCCTAAACAATCTTAAAAACTTCAACTTTCATGCAAAGCCAAAGTGACCCACCAAGCAATGCGCACGTCTGCAGATGAGAGCGCATGGCGACTAGCATGGATTCCAGGCAGAATTTGCTGGCGCACTGGGCCAACCCCAAAATGAACATCTCACACCAGCGCTGCTTCAGCACGGACTCCTGCAGGCTGTCCGCTCTGAAAAACAGGAGTTCACTAAACTAAAATTTGACCAAAAATTCCTGAACCCTAAGACAAACGAGGTGGCGTGATTTAGGCAGCTACTCAAAAGGGTCAAACTTTAGATTAGATTGGAAGATTACTGAATTATATAACTTGAATAACCTAACATTAAACAGTAGTGACTTATTCAAAGTATAGTACTATCAATACTATCAATATACTCTTCTATAATTACATAAACATGCAGATTTTTAGACAGTCGCTGTCATTTTATGTCGACTTCTTAGAGCGAACTAAACTATATCCGTTAATCCGAATTTGTGAAAAGCCCTAAAAAGCCCGAGACAAACATGTTTTTGTTTTAACACGAGTGCATTAATTGATTGGTTAGAGCCTTATGTTATAGTTTCGTGTTGTAAAGCAAAAGCAAGCGGGAATGAACTGACTCTAATCTCAGCGGCTTGATCTGCTTAAGCCAGTTGACGGACATGAAGAGCAGACGGGAGGCGGTCTCGCAAACGTAGGACATGTTGAGGACGGGAGGGGCGGGCTGGGGCACGGGGAGGTCAAAGGTCGCCAGCAAAGGCGAGAGCAGGGGGCCGGGCACGTCCGAGGGGGGCCGGGAGGGCGCTGAAATGCATATAGAAGATTCATATAGACGTGAAATCTAAGTAAACATTTGTGGAATTTTGAGAGCAACATTACTTAAAATTGGGATCGGTAAAACGGCTGAACACAATTAGGACCGGAGCCAGGAAGTTCAAGTAGTCCGAAACTGGCATCGGCATGAGTGGCTTTCACACAAATAGTGTCAGCCATGATTAATAGTAGGCCTCCTTCATGTTTTGAACAGAAAAAAGTACCAAAAAAATCCACATATACTTTACGGGATAGCTTGTTCTGGCTTCGACAATGTTCAGCTTAATATTATGTTCTCAAACTCGATATCAAGAGTGAGGGGGGGAAACCAAACCTGAGGACCTCCCCAGCCTCCCCCAACAAAAATGCCAAACAAACCGATCCAGCCTCCATCTCTCGAATCCCAGGGCCTATTCCTTTACCGGATTAAACGGACTGGACTTATTTTAGTCCGAGCTTTGGAACGACAAATCGGACTAAACCAGACTAAACTAGTTAAAATAAGTCAGTTGATTATTTTTAGTCTGAACCCATTCCAAAACGACCACTGGACTAAACGCGCTCAACATGCACGCTTAACATTAGCGTGCATAGTTAAGTCCGTTCAGTCCGATTAAAAAGCAACGCGCTAGAAGTTAAGTCCGTTTAATCCGGATGTTTTGGAATGGCATTTCTAAGTTTAATTTTTAAACCGTTTAGTCCGATTATAATTAACCCTTTAATCCGGTAAAAGAATGGGCCCCCAGTCTAACCTTGTCCAATGGCCGGACTGGTTTCACTGGAGTTCAAATCGTCCGAGCTCTCCGGCTCGGCACCGGCGCCCCCGTCCCTTGGCTCCAGCTTGGTCGACAGCAGCTCGATGGCCGACTGTATGGTGCTGTGCGGCTCGCAGATTATGTTCAGGGGGGTTCCTGAGTTTTCGGGGGGCTCGCCGGGGCTGGGGGGCGAGGGCTTGTTGGAGGCGGAAAGACCATTGCTAAGGCTACTGCCATTAAGGGGTGACTCGCCGTTGCTGCTGCTGACTGTGGGCGTGATTTCTGCAATGGAACGGTTCAAAATTGATTTAGTTAACTACGAAGTTAACATAACTTGACGTACATAAACTTGGTTAAAAGTTGTTCAAATGCTATTGAAATATCCTAAAGTTAATCCGGAACACTAACAAACACAAAATAAACGTATATAAATATGTAACTACTGTCAATACCGCTACTCTCATTATTCAAAGTACATACTTCCATTTCCCCTCCCTAAACAACACCCCCCTTCTATTACCATACGGCTTACTAAAACAAGTGGCCGGTTTGCGTCGTCTAGCGCGGGGGGGCGTGGAAATGTCTGCGGCCAGGTTGGCCAAGGCACTGGTCCCCCCCTCCGTCGTGGTCTCCTCAATACGCTGCAGCACTTCTGGCACCTGGGCTTGCACTGAACTCAGCAGGCTGGTCATCAGACCCTGCACTGATTCCGCTCGCAAGGGAGCGGGAGCGGCGCCAGGCAGAGGCAACGGCTGAAATAGAAAGAATATGGAAATGACGTGACAGAAACCTATAAACCTTAAACATAAGTCGAACATGTGATCGCATGAAATACGTTAAAGAATGTCATCTTCCGATACTGCGTTTGATTAGAAAAAGGGTGTTAGACTGAGTCTAAAGTTGCAGTCTAAGGGTCGATTCATACTTACAGCCGTACTACTTACAGCCGTGCATCCGTTCTAAAGTTTGTCTAAAGTGAGTCTAAAGTTATGTAATACTTTTTGTGAAACCCGGCCATCCAGATATATACAGTTACAGGTGAAGGGCTCTAATGACCGAAGCAAGTAGTGGGTAGGAACTTCCTTACAAGGGCCGTAACTCGTATGATAAGTAAATTGTCGGACCCTCTTTGGCAATCAGTGTAGGCGATGAAGTACATATGTACGACGGGTATAACCAGTTCTACAGCAAGCTTGTTTCAAGTATCGGCCTTCCTCTACTAACGACTTACGAAAGGTCAGTAGTCCACTATCACAGGAAAACAATTTTTCTAGAAAGAAACGTAAAAAATTTTCGTAAAAAATCATCTAGTTTTTTTCTGTTCTTTCTAGAGAAAGAATTTTTCTGTGTATTTTCGTACGGCTCAGTAATAAAAATAGTTCATATAAAAAATTCAAAGTTTAATTAAAATTGAAAAAATTTAATTACCCCTGATCATAATTGCCCAGAACCTCATTAATAAAAGCTATAGAAGCTATCTAGCAATTACATACAATATATATATTGAGATTAAAATTCGGACTCGAGAACTTAATAATCTGAATATCTAATAATCTGAATACATTTTGACATATCAACAGCAATTAAGCTTGAGCGACAGTTAAAACTCACATTCAATGTATATATGTACGCACTGAATATATATAATATACACAGCTTACCCGTCGAATAGTATTGCAAATTCTGCTCTTTCGCATTATAGACATTTTTAGAAATTTTTGTCACATGCACAACGCAAAAAATAATTGCCGAAGCACCAAATTAAACAACCATTTAAATAAAATAATCGTATGATAATGTGTTCGAAAATATTCTAACAATCGAAACTTGCTATAATAATTTTAGAATATCATCAAATGCTATTTTTAGCTATTTATAGTCACACGTATATAAATACATACGTATAGAGGAATAAGAAAACATAATTTTGTGAAAAAGTTCGATCATAAATACCACATCAAATGCACAATGGTATCAAGAGCACACAATACTGTCTCAAGTCTTAAGAATGACGAGTGAACAACTAAGTAGATACTCTTGATGACATGTATAAATTTTGAAAAAATTTAGACTGATTTTTCAATCCTGTGAAATTATGCAGGTATGCCGAAATTAAGCAGGTTTGAGTCGATTCATATACATATGTACTTATATGTAAGGACGATGGGACATACAAACAAACGGATGAACGGACGTCCAGATAAACTGAACGGCTGTTCAATTAGATAATATGTACTTTCGTCCGTTCCGCCGTATGCCCGTTTGCCCTTCAACCGTACTATGTATGTCTGTTCATCCGAATTCAAAAGCACTATTTCAGTAAAGCAAACGGACGTTACGGTACAAAAGTATGTATGAATTGCACCCTTGCCCGTAGCCCGTACAATCGTATGTGTATCCGTAGGTCCTAATGCCCGTTTGCCCAAGGCCATCAACTCAACGGACAGGGACAACGGGCAAAGGACGAACGACACCGACAAAAACGAGGACGCCTTCTTTTTCCCTCGCCCCCCCCTCCCCCCCCCCCTCCCCCCAACGCCCCCCCCCCACACCCCCACACCCCCCCCCCCCCCCAAACCCCCCCCCCTAAGAAGTACGAATCGGAAAAAAGGCAGACGAAACGAGCTTTGTCAGTGTGTCCTATATCCGCTTGTCTGTATACCCTACTGAAGCACAAATCGACTACCGACCTTAACCATATGCGCGACGACTGGGGTTTTTTCTATGTAGTTGTGTACTCTTTATAGCGGTGGCAGCACAGCACACAACCAATAGTACATAATAGAGAAGAGTATGACACACCTATGATACATATGCTCTTGACACAACCCACCTCTGTTCTAACCACACTGGTAGCCGCCAGTGTAGCCGGTAGTGGACTCTGTATGGTCTTCATGACAAGACTATTGCTGTTGTTGCTGTTGCTGTTGTTGTTGGGACTGCTGCAATTGGTGGCGCAGGAATTGAGTATGCTGGCAAGACTGGGAGGGAAATGAGGGGGGCTGGGCTGGCCCAGAGGTCCGCTGGAAGCCGACTTGAGGCGCGGGGAGGGCGAGTCCATGCCGCGAAATCCCCCCGCTCCCCCCATGGACGGCTTGCGTTCCGCTTGCACGGCTGAAATGGACAATCATCAATTCAATTACGAATCACCTGATTTTTCACTTACAATAATTGTTACAATAGTGAGACTTGTAAAGATGAGCAACAGGCCCCAATGTGGGCTGACGTGTAAAATAAACACAATTCTATGTCCTGTGAACGCTTGCTATCTTTAGCACATCTCTTTCTTGATTGGCTCGTTGTTTCTGAGACTTAAGCCTTAAGGGGGGGGGCTACCCAGGTCAAAAATCAAAGTTCTCCAATTTTGCTTATTTTCACATACGTTACTCCCCCAAGGTACCCCAACCTCAGATAAGAACAATTAAGCTTAAAGCTTAAAGGTGCACTTTTGGTTCAGTGCGTTTGTCAGTGTATTTACATAGGCAAAAGCACGCAAAAAAGCTTAAAAGTAGCCCTTAGATGGACAGTTCTAACACAAACCACATTAAGCCAATCAAGCTGAAACTTGGCATAGTAGTAGCTCACATGTATGCGCAAAATCGTATGATCCGGATTTCTGATATGTATTTTCAACTCTAAAATCGAGGGCGAAATGTGAAAAAATGGCCGTTTTTTGGGCCCGCCAAATTTGAGTGATTTTACATTTGGCGTCACTGCTCAGGCCATGGGCAAAAATTTAAAAAAAATGGATCATAGAGGTTGAGATATGACATTAGGCTATCGAATCATGTAAAAATCAGCTTCGTCAGTATTAACAAAAATTTCGAGTAAAGGAACGCTTTGTGAGCACAAAAAACTTTTTTTGCGCCTATGATTTACACGTAAAATTGAATTTTTGGGCGCCTCTAGTAAAAAATTGGCAAAAGTATTGGTTCCAGTTTGTTACATCTGCGACGCGCCTTCCGTGGGGCTACATTGTGTGCAAATTTGAAGCGAATCGGAGAACCTAAAATTTTCACTTATACAGGTAGCCCCCCCCCCTGTGCGAGCGTTCGCGAGAACTAGAAGGACGTTTAAAATACATACAGCTACAGGATCAACGTCGGAAAATAAAAAGCGAAAAAAGTTTAGACATTTAGGACGAAATAAAAAAAAGAAATGGTGTTCGAACAGGGTACTAGCTGTCAAGTCGCAGCCTTACTAAAATTGCTAGTTAATTGGCTACCTGAGATGAATAGAAGCAAATCATGTTTAATACACTTTATTAATTAGTAAAAATGTCCTGTGAAGCAAAAAAACGATGAATGAATACATAAAAATAAAAAATAAATATAAAATAAATAAAAAATAAACTAAAAGCAGCTCCCTGAAATCAGTTAGCCTTGCAGCGGTGTTCTCAGCCGCAGTGGCGTGACCAGACTACGGTCATTGTCTACTTACACTCACTGCGCATTCCCATTGCAAGGCACTTTTTCAGACGGCAATATTGGCATCTATTTCGGTGGAATTTGGTGACCGGGCACTCCTTGCTGCCACGGCAGACGTAGTTGGTCTGCTTACGGATGGAGCGCTTGAAAAAGCCCTTGCAGCCCTCGCATGAGATCACACCATAGTGCCGACCTGAAACACATAACACACAAATACTAAAACATGAGTTTGATGTTGCACCCATAAATAGACAAGTGATCGTAAGGGTCGATTCTTTATATATACTTAGAAGAGCCGTGTGTCCTTCATATAACCTATTAGTATAAGTTCTACATATCCTGTACACTATTAGTGATTTCGCGATTTGCCAGTTGTGTTGAACGGACATACGGCTAATTCGTCTTCTGCTTCAGAAACATCGTTCCATCATCGTGATCATAATTCCGGGCCCCATTACAGGCGCCCCGTTAAGTAGCTGTGGGAACGCCAGGGCTGTCACGCCGTTTATGTATTAAACAATTTATTAACATTACGTTAATATGCAATGTGACGTTACGTTATGTTAATATATACGTCACGCCACTAATAGTGCAAAAGATCAGGTTGAGTCGACCTTTAGGAACGATTCATACATATAGCCGTATGTCCGAACGGACGGCAAAATTATAATCACGCCACTAATAGTGCTTAAGATCAGATTGTATATTGTACTATAATTAGTGCATTGTACTGTATATAATTCCAATGTACCGTAAGTACTAAGTATGAATTAATAGTGGCCAGTGGGTATATAAATTACCGGAAGCTTTATCGCCGCACACGACACACAGCTCGACACAGACCATGTTGTGCATAGGGTTGGCAGAGGAGGGGGATGAAAGACTGTCCAGCGGGGACGACTGCACGCTCGGGCTCACCGGGACATTGATCATCTGAAACAACACAGATTGTCTCCAAGACCAGGGTACTTTAGTAGCTCAACTATGCAACATGGGAGATGGGGGGGGGCAAAGTCAAGGGGCCAGGGATGTACAATTTAACATTAAACTCAGTTTACAAAATTACATATGGAATTTGCATTCGGAATGTGCATTATATATAGGTATATTCACTCATGCTCGCTGAGTATGTATGTCTGTAGAGTGCGAACATTAGAAGTACAATCGGTCGATTCATACTTATAGCCGTACCGGTCAGTCGTGAAAACTAAAAAAATTATCGGACCACATGCTTATCGTATACAAGTATGTACATATTTATACGGCTGTAAGTATGAATCGACCGGATACGGCCGACCCGGACAGTATATATAATCAACATATATACATATGTGAACAGGCTTCAGGGTATTACTCAACCTAAAACTTCCTGTAAAAGTCAAATTCTACCGTAATCCGTCTACCCAGCTGTTTTTTACAATAAACAAACTTAATACTAATGAGACGGGTCGGTCGGTAAAAGGGTTAAATAACGACAAAAGTGTCATTAATTACAATTTGGTTCATGGGGCAACATTGGGCAACATTTGACTAAGTCAGACGCGAAAAAAGTGACGCACAAAAAATATCTTAACCCTAATTAAATCAATTAATTATTATCACCATTATATGAAAAGTTCATCTCATTTAGTTAATTAGAAAATAATTATTTTGACTTTTTCAAAAAAGCCACTGAGCTAGTTTGTAAATCATTCAGTTTAGCTTTGATAAGTAGATTGAAAAGTGAAGCTTTGTACACGTCGGCTAGGTAAGTAAAAAACAGGATCCGAGTGGGACGAAAGAAAACGCCGAAATATGTAAGAAATCCACCAAAATTGTCATTATACCTGTCGATTCATACTTGAATGACCAAAAAAGCCTGAACCTGACCAAAAATAGCAGGATCTGAGACAAAAAGAAACACGCGATTTCATTACGAAAAGAACGAATATTAAGGGCATCCAGAGTACAGCGACTAACGACTAATCACAAAATCAAGCCATAAGTTTCGTCTCGGGGTTCAGTAATTTTTGGTCCTGTAATGTGCTTCTACACACGGCCACACACATGTGGGGTAGAACATTCGGCTTCTTCAAATTTTTGTAATTTTTTTAATAATTTGGGCGAAAGTTTTTTTTGGTTTTTCACTGATTTTGGACTTACACAGAAGTTTTTGACTATCTGAGGCAGATTTGAAATTACACGGTGGCTTTTCACTTGCCCACCAGAAGAGAAAGTTTGACATGTCTGCAGACAAAACTCGTGTACCAGTGTTGCAACCGCAAATTCTGGTGATTTCAAATTTAATTCACGTTCAGTTTAGATAATATGATTTATGACTTCATTACAGGCTAATCACAATTTGTCATTGAAGTTACACGTATTGTTGAAGTCTGCGGGACTCAAATCAAACCATATGGGCATGGGTGGTTTACTTAGTGAGTGATACCTACTTACAAGCGCCGAATCGTTAGTCGGCAAGATTATTAAAAACTCACTCCATTCTATACAAGTATCAGTATACCCAAGTACAAGGCATGTACATAATATATAGATATGTACATAAGAATCGATCCTAAGAGGCTAAGGTTCCACATACAAACATTAACGTCTGATGCTTTTTCTGCAAAAAATCTACTTTCTCCCAATGCAGCATTTAAAGTACATATGACAGGTGCATTCGGTACTTAAGACGATTACATAATGGTGACGAAACAGCATTGGCCCAGTAGCTGAAATGGTATATAAAGGCTGGTCTGCAGGCTCCAAAATACACTCGACGGTTCGATTCCCACCTGGGTCATTTCGATGCAGTTGCTGTCTAGTAACAACATTCCCTAGCCTTTCTTAACACTACACTTCAACGATCCTAAAATTCAGGTTCAGTCCACAATTAACCTCATATGTAACTCACAAGGTAATGCAGCAGAAACTTTGATACAAAACCAAGGGACAGGTCAAAAAGACGAGCTGCTAACCTTTATGAGACAAAAAAACTGATGTCTTCTCAGAGTTATAATTCTATGGGGAGCATCCAAAGTGATATATCAAAAGTTCAAGCGGGGCTTGGGTTTGATTTATGAGACCGGGACAAAGCTATGGGTTCAAAGTGATCATTAGAGCACCATGAAGACAGCACTGATATTTAATATCAGCACAAAGCGGTGCAGACGAAAATATTGCCCGAGAAAAAAGTGAATTTTTTAAAAAAAGCTTGTTGGCATTGATTATGAGTTTGATGTCAAGTCACTACATACCAAGAGCACAGTTACTTATTCACAAACAAATACGTCATTATTACAGGTAGCCTGCTCTGGTACAATACTCTTGAATCTTGATGCCGGGTATTCATCTATCATCCTCCAATCGGCGTTGTTCTCAAAGCTTTATGACTAACTGACGAAGAATTTCACACGATGATGCCAGCACAACTAACAAGGCATCGTTTAGGCTCTGTAGGGGTCTTATCCGAAATTGGATTGATCGGATTAGACTCAACTTTATTTCGTTAATAACGCAACGTCCGGTAAACGTAATTTACTGAAAATTGGCACACTCCAAGATACATAATTCACGTGAAACGTGTAGGGCAAAATTTAACCCGGCTACTTTCATTTTATACTGTGTTATTAGCAAAATTACTTTAAATCTAATCCGTTAAATCCAATTTTGGATAAGACCCTAGGTTGAGCTCAGTGTATGAGCGGTCCCAATAAGCGCATCAACACAAAGGCAACAGGTACAGTATGTACATATTTACATATTATGTACCTGTTGCTTCGAGTGAGACACTACATATCATGTAGTATGTACTCTTGACTCATCACGCTTCCAGTGATCATAGTACTCTTGGCTTATCCTGCTTCTAGTGATGATCATAACATGGGCGTGACTCGTGAGGGGGGGTTTTCTCACGGCCCCCCAGAAGACAACTTCACTCCCCCCAGGATGCTTGACGTCGCTTGCTCATGAAGCTATACTCGGTGGCTCACGAAGCTAAAATCGGCGAAAAAGTTGCTAAAGTTGCCCAGCACCCCCCCGCACCCATCTAGCTGCCCGCGTATGGTGATGATGTACTCTTGACCAGAGATGCACGGGATCAATCGGCGAGGACTGAGGAGGACAAGGAGGTGGTCCAGGTTTTCGTTTGATTTCCGGCGATAGCTGGAAAAATTTTGCACTTTTTCGATTTTTTACTCATTTTTGCTGCACTTTTTTTGCTGCGGCCGGAAATATTTCGCGATTTTTCATTTTTTACTGTATTTTGGTACACTTTTTCTGCAATCAGAGAGGGGTGGCGAGTTGAGGGGGGCCTGGTGTCTGTTTGGATACCCCCCCTACGTGCATCTACACTGTTGACCCTACTACGCAGAGTACTGTAAACCCAATTATACCTGTTCGACCCCACTGGACTCCTGAGATCGCTGTACCATTTTCTGCAGCAAAGGCGTGGCTCGATTGACCGGTGTGGCACTATTACTACTCCTGCTGGACGCGTCTTGGAGACTGTAGGTCGTCGGCGTAGACTGATCCGGTTCAGACTTGATCACAGGAACCGAGTTATTCAGCAGAGCTGCCTGAAGTAGAAGTCAATTGTTTAGCGACAGTGAAATGCAGTATATAAATGCAGTTTAGTTCAGCCCACTGGGACAGGGAAAGTTAAAGGTCTTGTCGTTGACAGAAGGGGGCAGGATTTTGGGAGAGATCGAGATATTAATTTAAGCAATGTGGAGAGGGGTGAAAAACTAGTCTTGCGTGAAACAGGCTAGGGGGGGTTAAATCTCCGACTCTCCCTAAACCCTGATACGCTGACGTGTGACCTGTTCAGATGGAGAAATTAGGAAAAAAATACATGAACATGAACTGTATGTATATAATGGCTGATTCTTCTCTAATTTTGGGGGTGTCATGGAGAAAAGTGTCCAACGAAACTACAAATCATTCCCGGGCATAAATTTCGAGGAAATATATTTTTTGACAGACACTTCCGTGACACTACATACATATGTATAACTGTAAGCATGAATCAACAATTACCTACAGAAATTTTGAAAACATCTGAGAGCATATTCAAATTCAGATATTATCAAAGCTCAGAAATCATGTGCATGTAATAATACGATCGGTGTGAGACAGCTCGAAATGAGGAACACACAAATTATTAATCACAATAATTCATCCGAATGAAAAAGTTAAACATGTATAACTTTTTTCTGGAAAAGGCCGCCATTTACACTATAATTACACGATCCATGCAAATCGAGTAAAGCAAAGCCTGATGTATATTATGTATATACATACATATACAACTTTAGCATGAGCCATGAACTATTAATTAAGAGATAAAAGCTTAAATTGAAATGTCAGGTCCAGACGGCCAGGTCAATTTTGAGATCATTTTTAACCATCGAAAATCCCCAGCCTAATGCTACAGGTCAATTGCAGACTCGCAGATCACGCTAACCTTCTTTGAACTAAGAAAAGGAGCAACAAGTATGCTTTTAATCAAGTCCTGGAAATAGACGACTAATGGCCTATCCACGTAAATACGTAAAAAACATGTACATACATACCATAAAATCCAACTACGCAGAATACAAAAAATATTTCCATTTTTACCAACAGCTTTTTTAAAATTTCAACAAAAAGTACATATATACCTTAAAAACAGTTGCTCAGTAAAAATATTGTACATATTATGTAGTTGGTTTCTACCTACTATGTAATAACTTATATAAACTTTTAGTTCTGTATTTGGTGAACCGTAGCGGGTCCGTGTATATTAGTCGAACTGAATTGATCGATTATAGATTTTCATTTTTTCTAATGTGTGATTTCTGCCTATTTGTTAAATCCACTACCAAACCCTAAAGCCAAATTCACTCGAGAGCGCATAGTGTTACATAGCATACGCTCGCCATGGTGTACGGTAGCGCATTGCAGGGCTCATGAGCGGGCACACAATGCAGCAGGCAGTGTTAACATTCTAAATTACAGAATCTCATGCGCCCTGGTGTGAAATGGGCAATGGCCTATCCTAAAATGCAAATAGACCAACTTGTGCCGACAGAATCTGATTAATCAGCGAGGCCTGTAGCTGAGAGGCAGCGAACAGAGCCCGAGCCTGAGCCACAGCCGCCGGGGGGGCACCGGGCACCAGGAGGGGGTTGGCCAAGCTGAGGGGGGGCGGGGGGTCGGTCACCGGCTGCTCGTCGTTCTGGCTGGACACCGGACTGCTATGGCTGTCGCTGGTAGACGCATCGGCGCCACTGGACTGAGGGTTGCTGGAGGGCGACGGGAAGCAGCCCTGAAATAAACAAAATACCTATAAGACATAAATAAAACAAACAGTATAATAACTATTTAAATATTATATAAGCCGCATGGCCTGCACACATATACATATCATATTATATACATTCATACATGTATGAGGGGGGGAATGGCCCAACCCAATTCGAAGCACCAGGGGGCAGGGGGCATGGTCCCTAAAAATTGGGCAAAATTTAGTAAAAATGTCACTTTTGTGAGAAAAATTTATATACAAAAATTTGCAAAAATTAGTCCATATAGTTCTGGTCGATCAGGGGGGAGGCCACCCCAAATTTCGACCCCGTTACAAGTATACTACATAATACACTGTTAATCAATAAAATCGTTCCTTGGGTCAGATCATAACACTCACACTTACGGCCATATTTTCATTTGGAAGGTAAAATTATCGAACAATTATATAGCTGGAAATATTTCACCCTCAACTGCTAGCTGGTTTTTTTTTTGTAAGTTTGTCAAATGGACCACTAGTTTTACGAATGGACTCTCATGATTTAAAAAATACATATATAATATATAAATAGATATATATATTACGTGTACTGTGTTCACCTACTATCAAAAATAGATGTATATATGTAGTTCCATAACCTCTAACTTTTTGTGCCAAAAACACCTAAAAAGATGACTATGCACACGAACAAAAAATCTAGCAACTCAAAGTCCACAAAAAATAAAACCAGTTTTTCTAGTTACAGAAAAAACACGCTAATTAGCAAGGTCAAAAATCGCAAAAAATACACACTGGAAGCACACACACACTTAACCGTAAAGCTGTACGGTTGTTCTTGAACCATACGGCTTTCTCATCAACGGATAAGAAAAAACGTCATGATGATTGAATTATCCTAATTTCACTCATCAAATGCGATAGTAAAAAAAGTTCAAAAACTACAGGCAACGAGAACCATGGTTTTTTACAGTTTTTACGAATAAATAGAGTAAAAGGTTAAAACAGCTCTGACATACAACCGGACAGCCTCACGACCTGGCATAACCTGAATTGACCTTTTGACCTCAGTCTAGACGCTAGACAGAGGTCATCTAAGGTCACATATAGCAGGCTCAAGATGTGACACACAGCAGACATTTGCACAAACAAATTAACCCCAGACAAGGATGGTTTAAACTTTGACCTTGCCGGCTCAGACAGACACGCGAATTCGAACGCAGTCACTTAAAAGAGGGGACGCGAATCCAGAAATTATGTGTTGGCCAAATTTAAGAGGAGGTTGAAAAAGCCAAGTTGGAACAAAACTTAGCCACAGGTTTTAATTCCGGCGTAATTTCAGCAAAATGCATGCTATATATATTACTAAATTCATTTCCCCCTCCGAAAATTAGGCATCCTTTGTATTTCAGTAGACTTGGGTCACAACATTGGCTGAGTGTCAGACGCACGCCAGACACACACACTAAACATGCATATATGCAATGCACACACACACACCACCTGACGTGCCGGCCAGATTTGACCCAGACTGACCTTTCGCTCGTTTGCTTAGCAGACAAACATGTAACCGGGGGGCCTTAAAAAGAACATGTAACAAAGAGAAATTATATATGAAAAGGGGGCTTTAAGTTCAAGTTGGTGTATTAACTAGTTAACTTTCGTGCGATATGACTTGAAATTTGAGAATTTGAAAAAATTTTAAGGCCCCCTGAATTTTAAAAATGAAATACATAGTGTAAATATAAATAATACCTTGTGTTACTTTATTAATTTAACAACAAGCATATATATGTGTAGATAGAAGTTCAAGCGAAGAGGGGTTGACCCGGCAAACCCCCAATCATTCAAAACAACTTTATTGCATTTCATAGAAGGGAACAGGAAACGACTTGGGGGGGGGGAGTGTGTGTGACGAAAAAAATTAAATTCATATTTTTATTCATTCATATGAGGTTTCACATAATGCTATTTGGCAAACTTGCAAGTATGAATCTATAAAAAATGAGCAGACTAGAAAGAAATTTAATAAAAGTTACGCCCCCCCCTTTGAATTTCTACACCGACTTTATGTGGGAGTGAATTTATAATTTCAGTCAGGGTCAGTTAAAAGTAAATACACGCCAATAAATAACCTGTGTGAAGTCGATAGAGTTCAAAAGGCTAGGAGGAGTCATAAGGTCGCACTGCGACAGACACAACAACAACAACTAACCTTTCAATGATACATTTATGAGGGGGGATGGGGGCCCCTCCACGTGCCGGGGGAGGGTCTCAAAAATCTGGGCTAACTGGGGAAACAGGCAATTTTCCCAAAAATTATGCAAAGGTTGGAGTATTTTTGGTCCATAAGTGGGGGGAAGGTACGCAAAGTTTCCCCGAAGAGGCCCCCTCAAAATCTCGACAACGTTACATCTACATATATATGCTTGATGCTTCAATATGCAGGTCAATATTAACAAATAGTGACTAATGAAATGACCATATAAACTAGCTAAGCCAGGGGCCGGCCGTATTCTCTAAATTACCTACAGGTGAAGTTAAGTTAGGCTACTCTGGCCGATAGCAAAACTTAATTACTTATGTGAGTAAAGGACAAAGGTATATAAAGTAGTGATGTGGATCGGATCGGATCGCCGATCCGGGGGTCGGATCGAATCGGATCGGATCGCTGAATTTGCCGGATCGGATCGGCTTTAAAATTTCGGATCGGCGATCCGGATCGGTAGTATAAATTTTGAGTCTCGACCACAAAATTTCTTAATTTGTCAAAAATTTTGCGTAATTTCAAAAACTTTTCGAGCGATCAATCAACCGCACAAGTATAACTACTACTCAAATTATCAAAATATCGGTTTTATATTAGCGAAAGCGTACAGTGTATGCATAGACCATTATGCAAGTGGAGGCGAGGTTGCTCATCATTGAAGTTGCGTGAAGACGCGTACTAAATGTGTGATGTGAAATGTTTAGAAATACATATCTTAATTTTCGCCTACAAAAACAGTCTTTCAACATTCTTTTGGTTAACACAAGAGTTGAGAATCGACGCGGATCAACACTTTCTACCCGCGACCCAACCCAGCCCGCGGTTTGACACTTGTGGGTAACCCGCGATCCACCGTACCTGATGATCGATCGTTTTTAGGATATACCCATTTACAATTTGCACAGTGTACAGTAGTGATGTCGCGGATGTGACTTTTTTGACATCCGCGGATGCGGATGCGGATGCGGATGTTGACTTCTGACATCCGCGCGGATGCGGATGCGGATCTTTTTAGAATACGTTCTAAACAAGTTATGGGCCGAATTTTTGAAAAATTTTTCACCAAAAAATACATAATATACTAAAAATAGCAGTATGAATGCAAGAGTGCAAGTACTAAGGAATGAGACTCAGATAAAACAGTTTGTATCGAAGTTGTGCATTTATTATACATATTTTCTAAGCCATGCGCAGCCATCAACAGTTTCCTTAAAACGCTAGTGGTTAACTTTATGCCAACTCAAAGGCTATCAGCGTGACCCTCTGGCAACGTGATGCTTTTGGTTTTGGTTGGTGTATAATCACTATACGTACTCTGTCTAATCTTTTTAATCTACGAAAGCATGCAAGTTAAAAACTGATATTGTTTTGACAATTATTGCTTTACAAGTTTGTAGACTAGTCTCTCTCAAACATGCAAATGCAAAACTTAGTTCGAATATGCCAGCAATATCAAATATTCGTGAAGCCTACTTTAGAAAAGAGCGATTTGCAACCAACAATGAGGTGAAAAAGCCTAGAATAAAGTTTCATCCACCGTTGTAAGAGCAAAAATATTGGTATATACATGCACAAAAATCAAAATTGTCGTCTGATTTTCTACATTTTTAGTAAATTTTGCCGAATCTGCAACATCCGCACATCCGCATTAAATTTTTGCGGATGCGGATGCGGATGCGGATATCCGCGACATCCCTAGTGTACAGCTGTACATTGTTCGCAGTGCTACCTATGTACTTTAACCGAATGGTAACCAAATTTCTGTACCCAGATTGGATTGAATATGTGAAAAAATTTCCGAATTTTTTCGCTGGTTTGACAAAATGCAGCGACCCGCCCAGCCTGAAGTGGGTGTGTATACCCAAGGGTTGACCCACGGCTCAAATTTTCCGATCCAACCCAACCCGTGGGTATCCACGACCTGCGGTAGTGACCCAAAATTGTCAAGACATTTCCATTCCAATTAATCAAAATTTTTGGTCGTGGGATTGTCTAAGTTGCTCTCATTACAAAAATGCCATCTTATCATTTATATACAAACTCATTAAATTTTTAAAGCAATATACTCATTATAATAAATCATAGTTAACAATATTTCTACAAAAGATTTTTTAGCTTTCATCAAGGTTACGTAATGTTTAATCGGATCGGATCGGCGGATCGGATCGGATCGACCGATCCGGGCCTGGATCGGATCGGATCGGATCGCCAATCAACCATCCGGATCGGATCGGCATGAAAATTTCGGACCGATCCGATCCGATCCACATCACTAATATAAAGTATAATGTAAAGTTAAAGTTGAAAACAAGCCCAACGTCGACAATTCAGGATCATGAGCTGCGAAACAAGTTAAAGCACTATTTTAACCCGAATCTGAAAGGTAACCTAACTTTCACTTTGGCTTTAGTCATTATCTGAGAATACGGGTAATTCTTTTGTACGCGCACACTCTGCACAGATCGAGCGTAACTCACCATGGGAAATTCCCCAGCCATATTGACCCCCCGGAAATATGGTAACGGTTGCCCCATTTTCCCGGCGAATATGGCGGCCTGGAGCCACGGCCAGCTGAGATCAGTCATGGATTAATCTGGTAAATCCCTCTAACCCACTGATCACATTAATCCATTTTTGATTTGACAAATTAACTGATGAAAAAATAATGAGGAATTAGTAAACAAAAACTTTCCGACAAAAAATAGCTTTCGCGCAGCTGGCACAACTCACAGACGTACATATATGTACATACATGGGGGCTGGAGTCGGGGTGAGAAGTGAGAACCCCCCCTCAAGTTTGAGATTACGGGACAAGCCCCCCTCACAGATTTGAGACGCTGGCACAAGCGCAAGCCCCCCTCCGATTTGATGGGTGCTGAAAAAGATCCCGAAAACTAAAAAATTGTCCCAGATCGTTGTAAAATGCTTCAAAAATACGCACAAATATAAAAATCACTAATAATATTCAAATTTTGCCAAAAATTGCCAATTTTACGCCAAAATTTGAAATTTTTGCGTAGTTGTCAGTTCAAGCCCCCGTATAACGTCAGGACAAGCCCCCCCCCCCTAAAATTTCACAACATCCAGGACAAACCCCCCAGACCGAGACCCCGTGTACATTACATGCATGTATACATATGTATTATGTATGTACATAGGAAACTATGATTCCTTGGTTCTATATCTAGTTCAAAGTTACACTTACGGTACCGACAAACTCCAAAATTTTTGTCTACAAAAAAATCTAAAAAAGTCAACCTCATAACGATTGTAAAATATCCTATCCAAATATTTCCAGCAAAGCTGTGTAAAGGGAAAAGTTTAAATAGAGTTTTGTCATGAGGTCAGGACAGGAATTTAGTGTGACTTTTGGAACGTTGCTGAAATTGTGCATGAATGTGTTAAAAATTGCACCAAACTGCCCTTAATAGTTCGAATAGTCGCATCGATTTTTGCATGAAGTATTATACATGTATAGTGTGCTGCATGTATATAGTGTATATATATACACACAACACACACATATATATATATATATATATATATATATATATATATATATATATATATATATATATATATATATATATATATATATATATATATATATATATAGTATATACAAAAAACCAAAACTATGCAAATAAATAAATATGTACAATGACAGCAAAAGAAGACGAGCAAAGGAATACCTGCAACGCCGCAAAAACCGTTTTTATTCAATTTGCAGTCTAATTTTGTTTTTAACAAAATTTTTAAACGAACCCTGTCAAATTGTCTTGCCACGCTTGCCATCAGGTAAAAGTATCTTCCTTTAGTGCAATCTCTTCCAAAACCATCGACCCAAATCTATATTACGGTTTTCTTTTGTGCACTATCTACCTGTCTTCGGTACATCGATAAATACGTACATACTGTAGATTATATATACACGTAGGGCTCTATATAGGTAACCACACACAGTGTTCTGAAAGTTTTGGGCTAAAATTAAGTAAAATTTTAGATAAATTAGCGATTTGTTGTTGAAATTTTTAAGCAAAAAGTGCGCATAAATATTTGAGCTACATCAGAACCCCCCTTTCACTAATTTCTTTAAGTATTATATACAGTTTTATATAAAATAGTATTCGAAAATACACGTACTTCTTCACTTAGTGCCAAAGTTCGATCCTTCACTACGCATCCCTATGCGGAGTTATAAAAATTTTAATTCAAGAATTTGCTGTAAAAAAATTTTCGAATTACATACCTAATTTTGTACAGCTGTAGCATATTTTAGTTTTCAGCTCTAAAATAAAAAAATATAAAAATTTAAATACTCAAACCGTAAAATTTTAATTTTAAAACTCAACTGACCCTCCTGTACACTTTCTAACTATCTAAACAGTACTGAAAGTAAAACGTGACTGAGAAGAGAGCGTTTTTTTATTACACACAAAACACACCCACAACTTATGCACCAAACACGCACACACAACAGTGCATGGAAAAAAGTTGTTGGTTGATGAGACCAGTTCTCACAACAACAAATTCCATGCACTTTAAACTTTCAACAACGCCGAAATCCTCGGTCACAGTTGAACAGGTAACAGGTGTTCAATGGAGGATCCTTTTGGCGCATCAATTGCGACTAGAGACTGCCCGCACGACTTACGGTAACCCCTACAGTAGCTCTTGTTTACCAAGTACGCAGTCCAATTCTCAAATTAATAATCAACGATGCACGATACTTGTACTTTTTGGAGTAGTCGTCCAACATGGGCCTCGGTCCGAGTTTTAACCCTTTTCAGGCACGTACCGACCCCCACAGATATGTCGTTACATATATAATACATATGTATGTGGGCCTTACGTGGGCACTGGGCAGATAAGATATTGTGGGGGGGGATGAGTCTGCGTCTGCGAAGGGGAAGAGATGCTAAACAACTTTCTCTTTCGCCAAATGTTACATCGTGACTCGTGAGCCACCTTTTTTGGGGTCAATAGCAAGAGCCCTTTTCTAAACATTATGAGGGGGAGGTAAAGCAACTGTCTGGGGGCGAGGGGTGAAAACATACCTCGGCCTTTGCGCCTATGTTATGACGGCAGACCGGCCGGCCTGCCCGTCAGCAGAAAAAGGGTATATATATATATAAACGGTAGTCCAAATTTGCATGCGAGAGTCAATTCAAATCAACAAAGAAGCAAAATACTATACCTCCACAAGCTATGTATGTACATAGTTACCTGCATAAGAAACTTTTCAAATATTCAAAAATCATTTTTTAAAATTAATTTGCCACTGGAGGTCACGCTACAAACTCGAGACGGTAAAAGTTCAAAAGGTCAACTTCGTGGTACTTCATCAGATGCATATATTCATAATATGCACTCGTATATATACATACATATATGTATATGTTACATGTGAGTACGTGTATGTAGGTACGCATTCCACTATCTAACGTCAAATATACCACAAGAGGTCAAAAGGTCAGTCCGTGGTGAACTTCATCGGCTCACGTCTGATAGGTCAGTTTTGCCCACGGCAGACACATCCACAGTGAACACAGATGCACACACACGTAAAGGTAAACTAAATAAAAAAAGTTAAGCGTCATCTAATAGGATTCGTACCTTAGCCAGCAGCTGCTGAATATCACATGATCGACCATTGACCAATGAAATGGCTCCATTTTCGTGCATGATCGGCGACTGACCAATCGAAATTGACTCTGAGGACATCACAAGTGGCGTCGGCGGGGTGAGAGGTCATCACAGGTCATTCAGAGATCACATAATAAGACGAATTTAGTTTTTATCATTAATATATATAAATGGCGGAGTGAAAAATGTAATGTACACTGAAATTTTGAGATTCCATTGCGGCCTAAAACATACATAAGGAACAATTATGGCTTCTGATCTTGAGCAAATAAGACAATGTTATACATAAATAAAAGGTGAAACATTAGCCGAGCAGGTTTCACTAGTGCACTAAGATCTTGCTCAACAGCATTTCAGAAAATATAAAAATGCTACACACCTCATGCTCATCCGACTAGTATCACCTAATGTATCTTACCCGGCAAATCACAAACGGGCTAAACTATATGTACTAATGTAAGCTTACGCAAACAAATTTAGGTTAAATCAGGTCACGGTTGGTGGTAAGTTTACGACAGATTAGCACCGCAAGCTGAGATTTTGTCACTTTTCAAAAGCACCCGGGCTTTATCGGCCAAAGTGCAGAAAGCTATAGGTGGGTGACGACCGGGGGACTTATACACACAGATGTAACGTTAGTCTAACACATATACGTAATTTGCACGTGACACGTGGCCAGCATACGACAAGCCTGCTTTTGACCGATAACCCGATTGGCTTATGAAGTGCAGCAGCCAGGTTTAACCTAAGGTTAGGTCGCTTGCCATTGACATGTATGAGTCAAGATTTTTAATTTTAGGTAGTTTTACGTAGGCTTCTCTTAAACAGAGGTAAACAGAGGGAGTCAGACTCAAGATAGCACCAACGTTGCAGGATAAATAAAACTTGCGTTGGAGTGGACTGCACTCAATAAGTTTCAATTACATAGGTCCGAATTAGACACTATACAGGCACCTAATATCAAGAGTATATACATTAATATACACTGACTGAACGCTTATGTCCATGTTAATATCTATGTAGTAATAGTACATATCTCAGTCATGACCTTAAGCCGGAACCAGTAAGATCTGCTTTTAAAAGAATCTTGACCACAAAATCTGGCTCAGTTTCACTTAAGCACTAGCTCAATACTTATATAAACTACATACAGTATATAGATTTTGCGAGATATTATATGTCGTGAAATTTTAGGTGATTCGGGATGTTTATTCCACTCCACTTATAACGAATTAGGACTAGGAGTGCACATATATACTTTTGTTATGACGATAAACTTAAAACAAGGGTGCATTGATTTCTCTAAAAGAAGCCTACAGATGTACCTATGTAGATTAGAAGTTGAATAGTTCAACTAGAGCAGGTTCAGAAAGGGAGGGGAAACACAGCCTACATTAGATTGCTTACAAATACTCACACTAAGATAAGAGTGAAGGTGAGGTTACGTAAGGTTGCTATGAAGGCTGGCAAAATTAAAAGGTCATGTGGGGTTTTCAGGTGAATATTGATATCAACCCCAATGAGTTTGAGTCACAGAAAAAAACAGGCAAAGTTCAATTTAAATTGGATGACTATATTTTTATTATATTTTGGAATGAGTATACGCAGGGTATATAAATGATGTAAGCAGTAAACTGTAATTATTCTTGTATAGAGTGAGAAATATAAATCATATCCTCACGAATACAAACAACCGAAAAGTCAGAGAACACACAGAAACCAACCGACCCTCAGACAGACGTGTGAACTGTGAACCTTAATGGTGCCAGAAAGCCAAAAGCCAAGGTTTGACCTTTGCAAACGGAAGCCTGAAATGAGGTTCAGAGAGTGACGAACTGGCCTGCATCTTCTCTTATTTCATGGCAAGGCGGAAATCAAGAGGACAATTTCACCGAAAAAAGGAGCGCACCAAAAGGGCTCGTCCTGGTTTAAGATAAAAGCTGCCATCCTCGGCTACAGACTATGGAGTGACCCGAAGACTGAAAAATGCAAACATTTATCCGCCTTTATTTCATCTAGCAATGTAATTTAAAATGCGCCGAAAGATGTACCTTCACAGTACATACGCAACAAGTCGTACGAAATGTAGAAAACTTTCTGGCCACTTATATACAAAGTATTGGTGCTAACAATGAGCAAGTGCATCGCTTACAGTAATTAAAATCAACCCCAAACAAATTAGTAATACTGTATACTAAATTTGGTAGGTTAACCAGAAGATCCATCAATCTTCAAATCAATGGTTCAATTCCAATCCAGTTTTAGGCGCCAAGCCAACCCAACTAGCATATAAACCCACCCCAGAATTCACATAGGAATAGTTCAAGAGCAAAGCAAAGCAAAGGGCAGCTAAAGACACAAGGTCTGAACTGGCCTTTTGAAAATTATCAAATCAAAGGTTACGAGCCGACCTAACCTAACCTAGCCAGGCCGGAGTTCAGAGTTGATTGGGAAATACATAAGGTCATGTGCGAGTGTGTGTTGTGTGTGTGTGTGTGTGTGTGTGTGTGTGTGTGTGTGTGTGTGTGTGTGTGTGTGTGACGCACGCACACTATGTGTGTGCAAGCAGTACGAGACAAACACACAGAGCCGGCCTGGTCTAAAGGTCACCATCGTCTGCTTACTGGCTGCTTTTTCATTAGGTCACGGCACCCAATGCTTACTGCTTACACGTATACAGAGTTGCGTAATGTGCACGCATACATACATGCGTAATTAGTACATGCATATTGCATACAATTACATGGCATTAACTACGAATTACTGAGATGATTCAATGCAGACACACACAATTTTTGATAAAAGGCCAAAATAACAACTGACTAGAAAATTGAAGAAGCAAAGTGGAAGATATTACCGGACCCGAAAGTATGTAGAGCGCCATAATACGAATTGAGAATGCTTACGGACAAATATTGCGCAGTCATGAGTACGTACTAGGAAGTACGCTTGCGATCAACTACTCCTGAATGAAAAGTCTTGGCCCTGCCCTATGCTTAACGGACAAGTACATATATGCACTTCACGTTTGGCTTACGGACAAATACTGCTTAATGAGAGTCTAAAAACTAGTTCATGATTACATAGGTCAAGGGTAAGGTCACGGACACGAACAGTTGCTGCGTACATAATATGTATATCTGAGTTACATTATACATATATATATATATATATATATATATATATATATATATATCTAGATATATATATATATATATATATATATATATATATATATATATATATATATATATATATGTCGCATGTCCATAAACGAGGTTAAAATTTTGGGATTGCCTCCCCCCTCAGCTAATCTACCACAAATGCCCTAAATTTTACAAATTTTCTACAACGTGCCGTGTTAACCCACTTTTTCCTCACATTTTCGGGACCTTCCACCAGGACCCTCTATGAGGGGGTGTATCCTTTCATTTCCGTCTTACATATGGACCATACCATCCAAAAAATGGCCCATGATGATCTATCCTATCCAACACAAAAGTGTCCGACTTCCTTATTTCGATGTATGTAGTCTCCCTCCAGGTGCAATATACCAACAGCCAGTAGACAGGGCATTATATGCGGCTAAATAATGGCTGACCAGACTAGGCCAGGGCTCTGGGAAGCAATTAGAATTAGGTATCGTGGAGGTCCGAGCCTAAGCCCAAAGCTAAGCTGAGTCAATGGTTGACCGGGCCGGTGTCACGGGCAAAAGTGTCCCCCCTGTCCCCCCGGACACTTATGCCTAGGCAAAAGTGTCCTACTTGGGCAAAAGTGTCCCCCTTACACTTTTGGTGCTAAAATTGATTGCCCAGTCCTATATGCACAACAAAACCACAAACTCGCAAAATAACTATGTATATTCTCAAAACCTATACACATTCTACAAATAGTTTTCAATTTAAAATGCTTTAAACAACTTTTAACACCATGCGTAACTATTTAAACTTAATAGGGTTTCCGTTTCATACTTCAGTATGGCTATGGCATACGGACAACGGACATAGCCCACACGAAAACAGTTTCGTCCGTCTTTTCAATTCATACTTTTTCGGCCAAATGAAAATTGGGACATGAGACATATATACGGCTGTATAGAATTCATTCGTTTGAGCGGCACGTCCTTTTGTCAGTATTTTGTCCTTATGTTAAAGAATTTCAGCACAGTTGAACAGAAGTTAACTTTACCGGACATACGGATAGATTGAATTAAACTGTGCCGTTTAGTTAGGATAACCTGACATACGGTCTAAGGGCAAACGGATATGCGGCTGAACGGACTAAAAGCTAAAGACTTTCTGGCATCTTATCTCTTGTCACAGTGTTCTGCCGGTCAACTTGTTCGCTGTCCGTTCATTCGATTCAAACTGCACAGAACTAATAAAAACTTAGTGCATTGAAAAAAACGAAACTTGTGGCAACAAGCACGTTTTGCGAGTAAGGTTAAACTTTTTAGATAGACTGCGTTGCGAGTTGCTTGCAGTGCTGAGGATATTCTTCGAATATAAAACGCGGCACTTAAAAATTTTCGAAGCGAGCATATTTAAAAAACTTGCAAAGTACTATCCGTGTTAAACTTCACTTAGCCAACAGTGTCACCTGACCACCAGTAATAACCAAAAATGTCTCCATCAGAAAAAATTATGGAGGGTCAGTTTTGCTTAAATCTTGATTAACTACATAAGAGATGCAACGTGATCAACGTGAAAAGTTTAACTTCGAAATTGATCTTTGTATGGCAAAAGCGTACATAAAAGCAACTTTTTACGAGTTACAGTTCACATTTTACAGCAGCTAAACAACGCACACGCTCATCGTGTGCTAGTCCGCTGATGTACGCTAGGCCAGCTCAGCTACCTATTGTTTTGTAGCGAACGGCGTCCATACTCCATAGATGGACTCCGTAACCGCCACTGGGCAACGTTACCATGTCCTCTAGACTAGTTCAAAATTTCTTACTTCCGACGCACTAATGAACATTCCACGAAACATAGCTGCGACAGGTTTTGTTAAATTACTGTTTTCTGCAAGCAAAACTTGTTAGCACTGACAGACGTAAATGAGAGCAGTGAGCAGGCAGTTAATCTTACGTACACACACGCTCTAGACACACACGCTCACACAAACAGTGTTAATTGCTGACCTCTAACAGTCAGGCTGGGTTCCCCGGGCCACACCACCAGGCCCCCTGTGGGCCCCCTCAGGCCCCTCAGGCTGGGTCCCCCGGGCCACTCCACCAGGTCCCCCACCGGCCCCCTCAGGCCCCTCAGGCTGGGTCTCCCGGGCCACTACACCAGGTCCCCAATGGGCCCCCTCAGGCTGGGTCCCCCGGGCCACTCCACCAGGTCCCCCACCGGCCCCCTCAGGCCCCTCAGGCTGGGTCCCCCGGGCGACTCCACCAGGTCCCCAATGGGCCCCATCAGGCTGGGTCCCCTGGGCCACTTCACCAGGCCCCCCGCGGACCCCCACAGGCCCCTCAGGCTGGGTCCCCCGGGCCACTCCATCAGGTCCCCCACCGGCCCCCTCAGGCCCCTCAGGCTGGGTCCCCCGGGCCACTCCACCAGGTCCCCATCGGGCCCCCTCAGGCTGGGTCCCCCAGGCCGCCCCGCCAGGCCCGTCAGGGAAGACAGGCTCATCCGGCCCCCCTGGGGCCACCTGACCAGTCTCTATTCCGGGTGATCAGGCGGGGCGAGGCGGACATTTTTCAGTGCACCGTGTGTGGGGTCACGCGGAGGTCTCACGCAACGATCTCCCGGCATATAAATGCCACCCACGGGGAGCGAAGGGAATCGGGGGTCGCCCATCAGCCAGAACCCGCCGGCCCCCCCCTTGGTCCAGAGGGGCAATCAGGCAACCGGCCCGACCCCGATGTCCCAGGCAACGTCATCTGCAACAAGTGCGGGCGGTCTATTTCCGGAAGAAACTGGGCCCGGCACGATGACCGCTGCGGGCTCACCTTCAACTGTGCGAACTGTGGCCGACAGTTTGCCCGCCGGGACTGCTGGGCACGGCATGAGCGGTCCTGCGGGGCCGTTCCCCTGATCTGTCCTCGGTGTGGCCGTGAGGACAGATATGTGTCGCAAGCGAGGCGGCACCAAGCGACCTGCACTAGATGACCCCCCCGGTCATCCTTGGGTTTCCCGGCTGAGCCGGGGTTTTATCGGCTGGCGCCGATCTCCCCCCCCCCCCCACTATAACTGTTTTACCGTTTCAGCTCTAACCTTAGCTAGACAGACGAACCACCAGGCCATGGCGGGCCAGCTGGCCTGCTGCGCTATGCTCGGACGGGCAAACGGCGCCATCACAATAAAACGCGGCACTTAAAAATTTTCGAAGCGAGCATATTTAAAAAACTTGCAAAGTACTATCCGTGTTAAACTTCACTTAGCCAACAGTGTCACCTGACCACCAGTAATAACCAAAAATGTCTCCATCAGAAAAAATTATGGAGGGTCAGTTTTGCTTAAATCTTGATTAACTACATAAGAGATGCAACGTGATCAACGTGAAAAGTTTAACTTCGAAATTGATCTTTGTATGGCAAAAGCGTACATAAAAGCAACTTTTTACGAGTTACAGTTCACATTTTACAGCAGCTAAACAACGCACACGCTCATCGTGTGCTAGTCCGCTGATGTACGCTAGGCCAGCTCAGCTACCTATTGTTTTGTAGCGAACGGCGTCCATACTCCATAGATGGACTCCGTAACCGCCACTGGGCAACGTTACCATGTCCTCTAGACTAGTTCAAAATTTCTTACTTCCGACGCACTAATGAACATTCCACGAAACATAGCTGCGACAGGTTTTGTTAAATTACTGTTTTCTGCAAGCAAAACTTGTTAGCACTGACAGACGTAAATGAGAGCAGTGAGCAGGCAGTTAATCTTACGTACACACACGCTCTAGACACACACGCTCACACAAACAGTGTTAATTGCTGACCTAGCAGCAGTCTAACACTAGAATAGGCGCATTTGTGTGCTCTTGACGCACACGTTTGCACTATAGTATATACGCGGCGGCTGAGGCCGCCGCGTAAAAACTGAGAGCTGGGTGTAAATTTGTGAGCACTAACCGTTGCGTATATTCAAAACACAATTTTGAATTTGCAGCTAAGCGTAAACTAAGGGGGACACTTTTGCCTAGTTAAAAGTGTCCGGGGAACACTTTTGACTAGGCAAAAGTGTCCGGGAGACAATTTTGACTAGGAAAAAGTGTCCGGGGGGACACTTTTGACTAGGAAAAAGTGTCCGGGGGGACACTTTTGACTAGGCAAAAGTGTCCGGGGGGACACTTTTTTGGGGGGACACTTTTGCCCGTGACACCGGCCTTTAAACTATATATACTTTACATGACGTGGTTTCACGTAGTAAATTTGCGTCCGGGGAAACACACTTGGACACAACCCAGTGGATATCGAATCTGTGCGGTCACGAATTGATTTAGTTGAGCATCATAATTTGAGAAGGAATGTTCAAAAAATTCTGAATAAGCAGACATTTCGCAAACTACATATTACTTACCATATATTATGTAGTGCGAGGGACTGCGTTTAACTTCAAATTTAGCTTCCAAGTTCTACGTTTAATGTTTTTTTTACATGAGCTTTGGGCAACTCAACAGTTAATATGTTACAGTTAATACACAGATGATCACAAATCAATAAGTACTATATAAACTAGAGTTCGCAATCGGGTCGGGTCGGCTCGGGTCGGGTCGGGCTGGGTCTGCTCGGGTCGGGTCGGGTCGGGCTGGGTCTGCTCGGGTCGGGTCGGGTTTAGAGTTTCCGACCCGCGAGTGAGCGGGTCAGTTCAGGTCAACAGTTTTGGGTATAAATCCTCGATTTTGACGTTATTTTGACCCTTTTCTCAAGCTATGTAATGTTCTCGTGCCATACTAGAGCGAAGATTTGGGGAGCCTAATGTCACGAAAAACTGACAACAAAAAAATGACGAGAAAATTTTGTGTTTGAGAGTTCGTACTAGCAGCTTGACGAAAAGTCGGGTCGGGTTGGGATCTATCTCGGGTCACGTCCGGTCGGGTTGAAAAAAATCGACCCGTTGCGAACTCTACTATAAACTAAGTAATAAGCGTCCGTTTTATATACAGTACACACAGAAATGCGACTGAAAAGGACCTAATGTTAAATATGGAATAATTTATACGACTTCACCGTCTCTAACCATGCTGAACCTACCAAAATAACAAAACAGTGCCTGAATCAATAGAATGTGCTAAATTCAGCCTTCCAATAACCAGGTCAGGCAAACCTAAACCTAAACCTAATGCCTGACCTGACACCAGGCGAACCGAAAAATAGGTCACAGCAAATTTGCCAAATGACTTCCAAGCCAGAACTTGACCTGGTTTCATTTCTGGCTTCACTTTGCCTAGAACTTCTGGCTGCCCTTAGCCCTTTCAGTCTTTCATGTTGACCTAAATTGTAACTGGCTAAGGTTACTGTGCAGATATAAATATATATAAAACACACGTAAACACATTGTACATAGGTCTAGGTACGGTTTGCTGAAATTGAAGTGCACTTGTCCACATGCACTAATGTACATATATATTACATAGCAATGGAGAAATAAAAATTAAAAATTAGCAACTTCAAGAAGATTGTATATACCAAGATTTCAGAAAATTCAGAAATAGTGTAAAAATATTGAAGCTTTTAAAGTGGAAAGATCAATGCTCAAAATATAAACCTCCATCTCCGCCCTGAGATCGAATTTTCGGGGTCTCCTTATTCCCTCCTCCTTCCCAAAAATCTCAGCTTGATTCTTGGTGGCAATGAGATTAGCCTAAACTGGCCTGTGAAAACTTGCGAGGGTCAAGACCGTACATATATGTATATATACATACTTGTGTGAAGAAAAGAAGCAAAAAGTTTGCATAAAAAAATGTTAAAAGTTTGGCAGTAAAAAACTAAATTCCTATGTGCTCTAAAAAAGAACAAGATTAACTATCATGATAAAATGACAAATCTGCAGTAAAACAGTGAGAAAAGAGAATTGCTTTAGAGTTGAACAAAACAACATACAAATACATAGACACACACAAGCGGTAAAATAACTTTTTACAAGAAACTATAACATGAACTATCTCCATCACATTGTTTGAGAATACCATTTTACTTTGCATTTGATACCGGTGGCTAAGGCTTGCCTGGTTACCCACTGATAATTAAGTATACTAAAAAATACTGTCAAAAACCATTTGGAGCCAAAAAACCTGCAAAAAAGCATGACAAAAAGCCAACTACACCACACACACACACAAATAGTGTAAATATAACAAAACTTCAAACACGTTAACAAACAACAAAAAAGTGTGAAGGTTCAAAAGTTCATGACCAAAGACAGACAAAGTTTGCTGTGGAGAAAATATGCAACAACTAATAAAATTCGCAAAATCACATAACCTTTTGCTACAAACATATTATGGGGTCGGCTTGACTAGAGGCCAGCTAGTCAATAGTCCGCGCAATAATACATATGTCCATTGAAACACGCACACACAACACAGCAGCCTATAATTTGGGTCAGTTTACAAACTAGTTTCCAGAAAAGATGCTTCAGGGGCCAGTTGACAAGAGGGTGCGCTCTTAAAAATTCTTATTGTATTATACCTTAACTTCGGTTTTTTAATTACCAAAAAAATTGTATATGTATATATATATATATACATGTTATATATACAGACAAACTTGCGAATATGTGCAGCTTCTTGTCAATTCGCCCGACCCCGAGGCCCCTTTGCTGGAAACTGAAAGGGCTCGGTTTAAACAAAGGTCAAAGTGTAGTAACAATATGCCACAGCACGCACATATGTCTGTTGTGGCCGAACTATATATACTGGTTTTTCACAAGCAGAAGACCTGGCAGATTTTAAAATTGCGTATTTCAATTTATATACGTACATATTATATACATGCAATTTTGAAATGCGCAGAAGGCAAGAGTGTAGAGGTTATGACAGGACATGTCACAATGGCGGGTTGATAACGCAGTCTGTGTATTACGTGTACGTACGTATATATGCAAACGTGGCATAGAATTGAGGAACGAATAAATAATGGGGCAATGGGCTGTTAATTGTACGCTGTTTGGAATAAAATTGTGTGCGTATAAATAACGACAATAGAACTAACATTAGGATAAACCGAGAAGGTACTTATATACAAAAGGATGAGTTTCGTGATTGATTATCAAACGACAATTGTTGAGAAAACTAAAAAAATGAAAAATTTCATGAATTCGATTCCACTGAATTGCGAGATTGCATCCGGTTAACATACATATGCATATCATATGCACAACATAACTGATATGATTAGCGGGAAAAATCAAAAGTTTCCGCATAGGAAACAAACAGCGTGAAGCTTACTGCTGGAATATCTGTTTATCTATGTACATAACAAGCAGGTATTGTGCTATGTACTCGTAGGCCAGGCGATGAGGTTTATGACTTTATTTTTGTTTTGGGTTTAGGCTTCGGTTGAGGCTTCGGTTTAGGTTAAAGCTTAGTTCAAGCTTAGATAAACAAAATATGCAAGTACAAAACCGTTGAACTGTTTATATCTGAAACGAGCTTTGTACTGGGATTGGCTCATTCACAAAATCTAGATGCACGTTAAAACTGCAAGCCATAATTGAGCTCAGCCTTTGAACTACAATAGCACATACAATCTCGCTATTTCTCACAAAAATAGTACAATAGACGGCTAGACATTATGGAATACAAGTCACACATTAAACCATGTCTGGCTGGGAACGATATTCGGTATACTTGAAATTCATAAAATATACAAACTGTGTACTTTTTGCGACTGCGGGAAATTCACAAGTTCAATAATTGCTTAGCTCACAAGAACTTTTTTATGTCACAATCGACAACACTCTAAATCGGGTTCAGGTTTACGAAAACTGGCAATATGGTCACAACAGCACATACAATAAAACAGAAAACTCTTACAGATTCCCATGAGCCGACGTAAATCTTTATGAACGCACAAGGTTTGGTTTTATTCCATGAACCTGATCGGGTAATATCGGCTGAAGTCATACACGACAACTTTTTACTTGGTTAGTGATCGATGAGAAATGGATAATCAATTAATGAAAATGTTCAAAAAACGAATAACTTGCGCGCAACGAAGCCAAGCAGTGCATGAGATGTGACATATGTATGTATACACATATAACATACATTGTACAGAAGTTATGTAAGCTTGTATTTGTGTCTGCCAAATGGCCAATTTCGCTAAAGTTATGTTGTCTACTTGCCACATATGTACATATGACAATACTGACACAGCAGCGTTGATCACAAACTACGGTAAGCCTGACACGCTGCTATTTGTTTGCGATTTTGCGATTGTGTCTTTGTCAAACAGGCATGGCAAGTTCAAAATGCAGTGACATTGGTAGACGCTGCGATTTCTGCGCGTCTTGAGAGTCGATTCATACTTATACGTTTTCCCCCAGCCCCGCCCCCCCACCCCCCCCCCAAGAAAATCCCCGCGGTCAATATTTCACGAGAAATTGTGCCCTCGGATGTCAAATTTTCCCGTGACACCAGCAAACTGACGAAATGATCACGCCACTTAATAATGTTTAAGATCAGCTAATATTGCGTGATTTGTTCGTAGGATTTTACAGGCTGAACGAAGACGCATAACGGCTGCATGAATGGACCCTGGGCCTGAAGACTGAAGAGATATGTGCTAATCAAATCAGTGACAACTTTCCGTGGATTTCAAAAATTTGGATATTCTTCAAAACGAACAACCGTCTTGAAGTTTTGAATCTCTAGCTTTACCGTCAGATTTTCGTTCACGCTCAGTTTAAAATCTCTGGTAAGGCTCGATTCATACTTACAGCCGTATGTCCGTTCTGCCGACAAAATGACGAAATAATGACGTCACACGCACTGGCTAATCCACTGCACTAGGCTGCTAGTATCGTCATTCTGCAAACTGAACGGACATTCGGAAAGTATGAATCGAGCCTTAACACTCCAGCGATTACTTCAAAAAGAATGTACAGTACAGTTTCAGTAGATGCAGAACGTCTGTGTGCATAAAGTTAAACTACATATGTATGTTATGCAACTGTGGGTGTTTTATACTAAACATCTCGTAGTCTGAATAAACTTTAGCTTGAATCAACTTCTGCCATACCTATAAACTTTGGCTGCCATTCATTCTCTTAAAAAAGTTGAACTATGCATTTATTAGTAATGCTAATATAAAGCTTAATTTAGACTAGGAGGTGACTGTAAAAAATGTGGCAAAAATTTACAGTGACATCAAAGAGGTTTTATGCTATTCAAATTTTGATCTTCAATTGAAAGACAGTAACCTTACATTACAATAACACAAAAGGTGAAACAGTCTTTAAATTTAAAAATTCTCAGCGTCTTTTGCACCTTTCTGGAACTAGCCACACATTATACAGTATCGCTATTGTTCAGCTAACATTAAAACAAAGCGTAGTCATAATTCCTGTAAGACTACATTGCAATCTGTTGGCTTAGTGTGGTACGGTACGCCGGAGTCGTGACACACGGTTGCTGCTTTCTTATAAGAACAGTGGAAGATTAAAAACCACGTGTTTATAGAGCTGGTTGCGTTTGAATTTGGAATAATTATTTATAAAGAAAAGGTACTTTTGCATGGATACACCAATGTAATACTGTACAAATATTACATATATACTGATTACTGACAATGTAGTAGAGGTGGTCAAAAATTATTGTTTGTGTCTGATGCACTGGTCCACCAAAATCATTCAGTCATTGAGATTAATTTGCATGAACCGGTTGGTGCAGACGGCAGTGCTTTGGCTTAATAATCTGAGGACAGATGGTTCTATTCCGTCCCTTTATTAACTTTTTTGAAGCTGCAAATTTAATCAACATATGTATGTACCTAGCCTTGCATTGCAGATAGCTGGGTTCTACCAAGAGTACATAATGGGAAGAGTATGACACTCTTCCCATCGGCCAGCTTGGCAGCGCGGTAGATGCGTTGCACAATAACGGCCAAAAAGGGTCCCAAACGGGACCCGGTCCCAAATGGGTACCTGGTACCCAAACGGGCCCTGCAGGTACCCAAATGGGCCCTCCAGGTACCCAAACGGGACCCAGGTACCCAAACGGGACCCAGGTACCCAAATGGGCCCTCCAAGTACCCAAATGGGACCCCAACGAATCTGATTGGCTGTTGGGGGTACCCAAACGGGACCCAGGTACCCAAACGGGACCCAGGTACCCAAACGGGACCCAGGTACCCAAATGGGACCTCTTTTCAAAGCCAACAGCCAATCAGATTGCAGCAGCCTTTAGCCCCGCCTACAATCAAACTACCGTAATCCCGCGTGCAGCAGCATACGTAGCGATGCCAATAATGCTGTTTTTTCTTGTTTTTTAGCATTTTGCTGCCCTAAAGACTTATTATAGGACCTAAACAAAGTATTGGTAAACTAATGAAGCTTATTTTTTAAAACAGACGTTGTTCAAAATGCTAACTTTTTGCCATTTTATGCCGTTTTTCATGAATATATACCTAATTTCAGCTGCATCTATGTTTGTGAGTAGGGAAAGAATCATGGTCGGATTGTTCCTATTTAGTGATGGTTAAAGACAGCAATATATTGAACGTGAGCCCAGCTGTTGTGGCTTGTTTTTTGCCCGATTTTGGTAGAATAAATTTTCTAGAATTTGACAGATTTTTTTGAATTGTCGTGAATTTGAAAGATTTAGTTTTTAGTTTGCAATTTGGTCGAACTTACCCCCTTATCCAAAATGGATTTATCGAATTTGATTCAGCGGATTTAGCGCTGCTAAATCTTTTTCTAAAATTCCAGTATTTAGCCGATGTAGCGGATTTAGCGCGCGCCTAAATCCGATAATTCCAATACATCCAAACAATTTTGGATAAGCTTTTTAACTAAATCTGCTAAATCTGCTAAATCTCGCATCTGCTAAATCCGCTAAATCCGTGAATTTTGGATAAAACTTTCAGATTGTTGTACTGCACAACTTGGCTTTGTGCATTCGGGTCACTAATCATTTCCGCTTGTAACTTTGGTTATGATATGTGTAACTGCTTTGAACGTTCAACACACAAATCAAAAGCTCAGAAATTGCACTTTTTGGTAATGTAATTTTAATGGCAGTCAGTGTGACTTATGGTAACTCGAAAACTGACGGTGAGCAACTTTATTTTTTGTCCGCTCACCTAAAATGATTCGAGTGAGCGACATGCGCGAGCACTGCAGCTAGCCAATTCTGAGAGGGGGTGTGGGCGCGAACCAACTTTTCCGCCCATTTTTTCTTCGTGAGCCACCATTTTAGCTTTGGGAGCCACCGATTTTGCCGTCGGTACCTTGAGCTACCTTAAAACATTCTGGGGGTGAAGCACCCTGTCTGGGGGGGGGGCGAGGTTGCCAACGGGGGGGGGGGGGTGGGGCTGAAAACCCCCCCGCCCATTATGGTGAGTAGGCGAGTAGGGTCTTTTCCGTTATTCCCCCGCCAGCCGTAATTTCTGTTATATTTGACCAAGTTTCATAATGTTAGTACCAGTCGACTCCCCATGACCTCAGGACTTCGAAAATACACTTTTTTGAAAAAATTTTAAAATTTTGAAAAATTTTTTTACTTTTTTCAAATTCTATTCCTGGGACGCTAATATTTGGTTTCCGGAATGCCAAAACAAAATCATAAAACATCCAACTTAAAAGTTATAAAACTTAACTTTTTGATGATTTTGTCCTGCCAACGCCCCGACAAGCGCAACAAATTCAGTTGAGGAATCACCATTAGGAGAGTAACACTTTAAACTAATCCCGGTATTCTGTTTTAGTCATTTTGCTAGCGTGGGAACATTTTATATTTTCGCGGTATGCCTACATATGCATATTCTTTCTACCTTATACTACGTATACATATACCTGCTTACACTGTAAACATACGCCTATTTTGATGTTTTAAGATTATTTCGGCATTCCGGAAACCAAATATTAGCGTTCCAGGAATAGAATTTGAAAAAAGTGAAACTTTTTAAAATTTTAAAATGTATTTTCGAAGTCCTGAGGTCCAGGGGAGTCGCTTGGTACCAACATTATGAAATTTGATCAAGTTTAACAGAAATTACGGCTGGCGGGCGAATAACGGAAAGACCCAGCGAGTATTCATTTCAGCTGTAGGATAGGAAAAAACTGGAAAGCTTTAAAAACAACTGTTTTACTAATTCTGCAACTTATCTGCAAGTGATTTGCAATTTTCGTAAAATTTGGTCAATGTACAAGAAAATTAACGAAAAGAAAAACTTAATTTGCTCAAACCGCCGTTTCTAGTCTCTAAATCAGGTTACTGACTTGTGTCGAGTCGACACATTTTCGGTGAGCGGACGCAAAAAAGTTTAACCGTTAGACTACCACAATTGTGCCGGTTGGCTGCTTTATGGGGATTTATAAACTCTGAGGGTGCTACAACTTCAGTGGGATTTAAAAATATAGATTTTTAACGCAAAGAATGTGGAAAACATTAGAAATTACCTTAGTAATAACAACATAATAAAAACTATCGCACTTTTGTCACTAGTAAGCTTGTCTTGTCATTTCGGTATTGGCTGTTCTTGGATCGCGTGCAATGTCCACCGCATATTGATTGGCGGAATTGCCTACTGAGCAAGCTATCATACCTTTCACAAAACATTCTTTATATATAATGAACATATATGAGGTGACGTGCACTTACATTACAGTCATTTTGTTTCAAAAAAGTTGAAGCATACTTAGATGATAGCATTATAACATAGCTTAGGCCGTATTTTTACACGGCAATGAAGTGCAACATTTGAAAATTTACATCATTAAAAAGCCTAATTTCTGAGCTGTGGAATGGTGTATTACACATCCAAAACGGTAGAAGCAGTCTAAAGTTACAAACGTAAATACGAGGGCAACCCAGGTGCTAAATCTGGCAAATCCCCGAAATTTTAAGATGATTTAACTCGGCTATAAAATGTGTGCAATTTTAAATCCGCGGATTTATCGGATTTAAAAATTAATACTAATTTAAATGATATAAATGCTAAAAAACAAAAAAAACTGCATTATTGGCATCGCTACGTATGCTGCTGCACGCGGGATTACGGTAGTTTGATTGTAGGCGGAGCTAAAGGCTGCTGCAATCTGATTGGCTGTTGGCTTTGAAAAGAGGTCCCATTTGGGTACCTGGGTCCCGTTTGGGTACCTGGGTCCCGTTTGGGTACCTGGGTCCCGTTTGGGTACCCCCAACAGCCAATCAGATTCGTTGGGGTCCCATTTGGGTACTTGGAGGGCCCATTTGGGTACCTGGGTCCCGTTTGGGTACCTGGGTCCCGTTTGGGTACCTGGAGGGCCCATTTGGGTACCTGCAGGGCCCGTTTGGGTACCAGGTACCCATTTGGGACCGGGTCCCGTTTGGGACCCTTTTTGGCCGTTATTGTGCAACGCATCTACCGCGCTGCCAAGCTGGCCGATGGGAAGAGTGTCATACTCTTCCCATTATGTACTCTTGGTTCTACTGAGCTATGTACCAGCCTTTCAGTGTAATTTAACAGTGTAATTCTAGGTGACCCACGCACAAACTTAGTTGAGCTAAAGTAGAACATGCATACAGACGAATTTCTCGCACAGTTTAGTGTTATAACGCCAAAATCAAATTAAAGACCTGTTGTGCTGTGGCACAACAGGAAAAATCAAAAATGGAATACATGTTAGGTGAAATCACATGTTTTGTTTTATCTCAGTGTTCAATGTTTTTATCCAGTCTGTTGATCAGATAATGGTCAATTTTTTAAGCAGATCTAAATGTGCAAGTTAAGAAAAACTACATATAGCTATGTACATACATACCATATTGGCTTACTGACTTGTAAACCAATGATACATATGTACGCTTGTACATGACTACAGTAATATATACATAGTAGGCTTAAAAAAGTATACTTAAACTTAAACTTTAATTAAAAAAGTATGCCCCTAAACTTAAACTTAAACTTAAACTTATTCAAAATTGACGTGTTAACTTAAACTTAAACTTAAACAAAAATTCAAGGTGTCAACTTAAACTTAAACTTAAATGTTTTAGAAAATTAGAACTTAAACTTAAATTATACTTAAATGTCAATTTTTGAGCTTTTTCCTTTACTGAAATTTTTCGCTAAACTTAATTTATACTTAAATGTCAATGACTAGCTTTTCATTTAGGCTCGTGTTTTTGGCTTATTATCTTGTCTGGCATATCTCCTCGAGCAGAATTTTTGTGCGAGATCTCGGTTCTGTTTCAAAAAAACTAGTAGGCCGACTTAATGTGAGATTTGTTAGTGCTAAATCAGTAATTTGTGATGTTTACACGTATAATTTCATTATGAATGACCTAAATTTGCAACCATATTTGTCACTATTGTGCATCTCTGAGTTCAAGGGCATACCCAGGGCGGAATGGGGGAAATTTTCCACTGAATTTTTTTTCCAGTGATTTTTTACACAAAAGCTCCTTTTGGTATTTATGGTCCGGCCGGAAAAATTTTCTGCCGCGTCTCCATTCTCCAATTGACCAAATTTGGCCTGAAAATTAAAAATTTTTGCAGCTACCGCCCCAGACCTTTGCAACTATGTGAGTTACTATTGCTTGTTATTATCTTTTATCAAAGCCTAAGCATACATACACAAGTACTACACGAGTATATTAGGCTACATGTACATATACAGTGTCTGATGTGACGTCAAGAGTGTACCCAGGGGGGTTCAGGGGGTCTGAACCGCACCTCTTTTGGCCAACTCATAAAAAATTTGAACAAGGTCCCCCCTTTGGTTTTCATGGTCCGGCCGAAAAATTGACCAAATTTGTCCTAAAAATTAAAAATTGATCCAATTTTTTCTGGGGGCCAACGCCCCCAGACCCCTGCAACTTAGTAGTTTATTCTGTTTCTTGTTAAGATCTTTTATTAATAAAACCTGTGTATGTGTGATTTTAGCATATTGCTCATTCCAAATGCACAAGTTTAAGGTTTAAGGTTTAACGAAGTTGAAAAATTTCAACGTTTTGTTTTAAGGTGGTACTAACGAATGTGCAGTGTTTTTTTAACAGGCTAGTATTCAATAATTAATTATTTTTAGAGCATATTCTTTATATGGTTAAAAAGCGCTACTTTTCTTCTACATTTGAGCAAGGTTTTATTGTACTTTGGTGGTTTTGGTGTACTGGTTTTATTGTAAGGCTCTGGCTTCTGGGGGTTGGGTCTGGGGGCGGCAGCCCCCAGACCCCCGCGATCATTCTGTTTTCTCAACCGAGAGTGGCTTAAATTAAAGTTTCCAATACAAATTTTATCTCAAAATTGGAGAAAAGCGCTAGTTTCTGGGGGCTGCCGCCCCCAGACCCCTGCAACAATTGTATGTGACATATATATGTTATACAAACTAGCATACTTAAAAAATTTTTGGATGACCAATGAACCCCTCCTTTGAAAAAAAACCCTGTGTGACGTTCCCATCCGTTCCCGGTGTCACAGGAAAATCCGCCCCCCAGGAAAATCCGCCCCCCGGACACATTTTCCTAGGAAAATCCGTCCCCCCGGACAAATTTTCCTAGGAAAATTTGTCCCCCCTTAGGAAAATCCGCCCCCCCCCCTAAATTGCCTTTCTTACGACATTTCGATGGTTTTCATTGTATACTTTACAAAATTTATGATAGATGACATTTACGAATGCATTGTATACGCTAATTAGCTGACTTTTTTCAAAAAATGTTTGAGCAAATAAAATTCTTCATTTTGTTCATTAAATTTTTTTAAAGAAAGTGCTTTTTTACATGCAGTTTCACGTCTATGTATAATTTTTAATTAGCTTAGGGGGGGAATGCCTGCTTGGTGAGGGCGAGGACTGCCAGCTCCCCTGAAGGGGCGGGGGGTGGATACCACACATGTGCAGCGACCAGAAGGGGGGGGGGCGGGGGTGCTACGCATGCAGTGGCGTATTCCGGATTTCGCAAAGAGGGAGGGCTGCTTAATACGCCACTGTACCTATGTACGCAAATTTTTTGAAAAGCTCCGATCTGGGGGGGAGAGCGGGAATGTGAAACTACATGTAATAAAGCATTTTTTAAAAATATGAAAAATTTTATTTGCGCAAACAATTTTTTAAAAAAAGTTAGCTATGTAGTATGTACAGCACTCTAAAGAAGCTGAAAATGTGCACAGAAAGAATATGGTTGTAAAAAAGAAACGAAAAAAGACAAAAATTGTTAGCATTTTTCTAAAAGTGTTCAAAACCACACCAAATTTTGTCAAAATTTATTCAAACTTTAGTAACTATAGCGTAATGCTTTCGTAACTGTTATAATAACATAATTATTGTAAGGTATACAATAAAACCAACGAAATATTGTAAGAAAGCCAATTTAGGGGGGGGGATTTTCCTAAGGGGGGACAAATTTTCCTAGGAAAATTTGTCCGGGGGGACGGATTTTCCCAGGAAAATGTGTCCGGGGGGCGGATTTTCCTAGAAAAATGTGTCCGGGGGGCGGATTTTCCTGGGGGGCGGATTTTCCTGTGACACCGGCACACTTTGACTTGATCGTTGCAGGCTTATGTAGCCACGGACATGTACAGTGTCGTAGTAACATTGAAACATGTAATAGTAGCAAAAAAACAAAAAAACTTATTTGAATACTTAAATTGCTAAAATTTGGAATACTTAAACTTAAACTTAAATTAAAATTAAGGCAGCAACTTAAACTTAAACTTAATTGTTTTTCAAAATGAGAACTTAAACTTAAACGTAAACTTAATTAAAATCGAGAGACGAACTTAAACTTAAACTTAAACTTAAATTATTGAGGGCATACTTTTAAAGCCTAATACATAGGCCTTAAGGTAAGAATCTTTGTAACTTAAAAATTAACAGCACCATTTCTTTGGTATTTTAGAAAAAATAAGATGTTTTTAATACTGCATTTTACTGATGTTGAGATCTGTGCGAAAGCATGCTTCAAAAACTATTTTTGAAATTACTATTGTCGTTACTGCATACTGCATAGTGCATAGTATGTAGATACCTATGTACCACCTCAATTTTATTTTAAACAAGCCCAACCTGCAGCAAAACCTTCAGTAAGTACATATTAAGAATTATGTTCAAGTAAGCTGACCAGCAGGTCAGCTAAAACCTGTTGTGCAGCAGATAATTATCTTATTGTAAAATGTGTATGCAAAAGTTCAATGCGTTTTCATGCAATCTTACAATAAGTTGTTTATGCAAAAACTGGAAGTAGTTTTAATTATCTTACAACAAATTATGTAGGAATGGGTTGTTTTGATGAGTTAGAAGTGTATTCATTCTTTCATGACCAAAAATGACTACAGTTCGCAGGAAATATATGTAAGATGCTGCCAACAAAATTATCTGGTCAAATGTTGGTACTAATCAGCAATGTGACACACGCGCACTATGTGACACACATGAACTAAACAAACGCACATTGACATTTTTCCAGCTTACAGTGTAACTTTTGCAGTAGACAATGATGTGACGCTCGCGCAGTAGCTCTAATATGCAAAGCAAACTAACGCACAGACGTACATTGCACTACAAGCCCAGTGTATTCCGCCAGAAATCAAAATTAGAGACCTGTTGTGCTGTGGCACAACAGGAAAAATAAAACTGCAACTGTAACGTAATTATTGCGCAACTACATTCGGTCTCACACCGTGATGAGCAAACGATGGTTCCTGAATTAAAGCAAGTCCCTCACCTCATTAATTAATTAATGCTCTTAGGTTCGATTCATATCTACAATGCTACATTGTATATGCATCCAGTATTCCAGGCTCATGTTCGTTCAGTGTCACGCCACCAACACATCAGACTTTAGCGTGATAATTTAGCAAATTTTCCGGCTCAACGGACATACGGTTGTAACTATAGATCAACCGTTACGACATTCATGTAGCGAAACTATACAATTATACACCACACGTACATACACAAACAACCGTAACAAAAACATGCCTCAATTACCTTCCGTTTTGTGACTGTAATGTCGTAAACAGTAAGTATAAAAGCATCAGCCAAAAAACTTTCAATGGGTTATGCGAGATGGATGGGGTGTGAGATCGAGCGAATTTGATTTAGAATGATTGAAAAGTCGTCAGTTAAAAAACCTTTCAAGATTGGGGGAAATGGGCGCATTAAAAATAAGAAATTATTCACCAGATGCAATTATCGGGCGAAATCAGGAATTGACAAAAGTCTTGGTCGTTTTTGTGCAAAAGCAGATGGGGCTGTTTTTTGCCGACTGACAACAACAAGATGCACTTTAAACTCTTCGAATCGACCTTTCAGTAGATCATAACAACAGGGCTGACACACAGAGAAAGCGGCAAAGAAACCGGATTTTAAAATTTTTATCGCCCACCAATCTAAAAATTGCAATTCGGGTAGGCCATAGAACATATATGTTATACATGTGTACGTATACACTCCTCAAACTTTGACTTGTCATTATAAACTTTCCTCATTTCACTTTCGAATAAAACTTTTAACGGCCACCTCACCAACTTGCTGACTGCGTCGACTTATAGCAAACTTTTAACCTTCCAAAAACCTTCTCTCTGAACTTATGCACTGCCCTGTTTTGAGTGCCTATGCAAACTTTGTAATCCACATTGAACATATACGTGTAGAATGTCAGTGCGCATACTTCATTCACAAATCAGCAAATTGATTGTGCGTTGTGACGTAACTTTCCCTTTTATTTAGAAACTGATGCCCAATTGGTATCATGAAAACGGTTTTACATACTAATTATGTGACAACCAAAAACAGACCAAAATCTAACCTAACCAAACCAAACTAACTTACACCATATTGTAGCAACAAAGAATAGCTCAAGAGTAGGAATAGCTCGAGAATAAGTTGGTGCAATCGGTCGTTACATACTTTACATATATCATGCGTCTTGACACGCACCTCACTGAAGAGGAACTCTGCCGAACTGACTTGAACCGAGTGACAATACCGTAACCCTGAGCTAAAGTTCCAATAAGTTCACAATGGCAAATGACAAAAGAAATAATTGAGGTTCCAATGATGCGGAGAAAGAGGTAGGAGGGTGAGGTTGTGGTTGCTTGACACCGGGCTGGTGACATTGCTCAAATTGGAATGCCTCCACTCCCGTTAGCGATGCATGAGCAGGTTAGGTTGGGGCCTAATTCCAGCTAGTACAATAGACTGGAACTATTTGACATCTAGTCTGACACAGCACTAGTATGAATAAGGCCCAGGGGGAGAACGGTGTTTAGGGCAAAAAGGTAGGGTCAGTATGGATTGCCTCAGTCTGTGGGTTTGTAAATGTGTCTAATAATCTTTTTTAAAACTGATCTAGTTTAACTGGACTGTTTGGTTCAATGTTTAATTTCAATTTTATTCAATTTAGCAAAATTAAAAATGCATAGCATCATACCTATGTAAAACATAATATACCTATGTACTGCTTTATACACATTTATCACCCATTATCACTCAAGATTTCACTTCTGTGTTTATTTTATAAATTGCCCATGTTGTGAAAGCAAAATATGTATGTACATATTATTTTTCCAAAAAAGTACACTGGTGCCTACCTTGAACTTTCTCAAACATTTTTTCATGTATAAAGTCAACCTATTAGGACCCCTTAAAGCGTGTATAATTAGGATTTCTGGTTACTAAAGGAACGCATACCAAACAACCTTCGTGCTTTCAAAGTACATAGACTACATACTGACCCTTACTGCTGGTTACTGAAGTCTATTGGAATGTAAGGGGTGAAACTTTTGTACTTGATGGGTTGATGCATATTAGTACATACATATGTACCTTAGGTATGCACATAACCATTATTTTGCGTGGCATAGGTCTAAAGTGACAATTAATTGAAGGTCACAGGAATATCGACAATGGTTTACTCCCAGATAGACTACATCCTAGATAGGCTACAGACGGACTACTGACAAATCTGTTTCCCACAAAGACTACAACCATTTCCCAGATAGGCTACAGACAGAATTTTGAATAATTGGTTTCCCATAGACTACTTCCTGGCCTCCTGGGCGTACTAAGCAAACAAAATTTAGAGTTTTTACAATTTTTTATTATTAACACAACTAAAAATAGGTATACGTAAATCTAGCTGCAAATTTAGTAAAATGACACTTTTTAAGAAAAATTGTACAAAATTTTGCAAAATTTGAGAAAATTTTGGTCAATCAGGGGAGGAGGGTCCCCAACCTGATTCACTAAAATACCCTAAGCAAATTTGTGTGTTATGTATAGACGTGGTGCCTTGTTAATATGTGTTAATTGTACGGACCTAACTGTATTTTAAACTGTAAAAGCGCCTACGACACTGGTCTAGTTTACCTTTTGTTGTGACCCTGCCTCTTGTTGTAGTCTACATATGTATGTGGGAAATGATTAGAAAAGATGACAGCTGTAGTCTATCTGGGAAAGGTTTGTAGCCTATCTGGGACAGGATTAGGAAGGCTTTAGGGCTGGGAAATTTAGCCGTCTGTTTGGGTTGTAGACTATCTAGGATGTAGTCTATCTGGGAATACGCCTCTACAATGCATATTTATACATACCTATTCTAATTCACCTATGTACAGTACCAATCAAAAATAGAGTCTGATGCTCGTACGAGCACGAGCACTTGGTGGCATATGCTCGCAGCAATTTAGGTGCGCGCGAGCACTGCTCAAAAGCAGTCCAATTTTAATCACATTAACTTGGCAGTCCACACCAACAGCTGACTTGCATTCGTGTCACTCGTGATAATTAAAGGGGGGCGTAGAAATGAGCTCAATTTGTGAAAGTAGTTATTTGTACCGTACGAAAAATTTAGAGATTAAGTGAACAATATAACTTAACATTTAAAACATTACTTAAATATCAAGTATAATTTATAATTTTTAATTTTTGACCCTTTTTCACTTTCAGCGTAACTGGAGCCTTTATCGCCCGACGTTGACCTTAAATTATAGCTAAAGTTAGCCACTTTTCTGTTTCGACTCACCATACAGCTAAAATTTTCCAGCAAAAACTGATGGAGTAATCACTGGTCCTAATTACTCAGTTACTTTGAAGTGTCCTCATGTATAAATTAATCGTGATCAATAGCCATAGCTATACGTAAAATTGCAGTTTGTTTCTGACCTTTTGCAATTAGGCACAGAATATAAGAACGAATGAGGGAATGAAAAGTAAAATGAGTGAAAAGAGGGTATGAATTTAAGAGAACATTATGTACTATTTAGAATTATCGTTAATCGTATATACATCGCAAAAATACGGTTATGAAGGCTAATTTGGGACATGTTAGCCACGTTCTTATGTGACACTTTTTTTCTTAAGACTTAGGTGAGAAGAGTCATAGAAGAAACTCAAATTTTGGTTTTCTCAATATTTCTAGAGAGTTACATTTCTCCTTAGAAATAATTCGCTGCAATGGGGGGGGCATTCAGCGTAGTATCCTAATAAAATATATTTTTGCCCACAAGTAATTTTTAAGAAACTGAAATCATAGATTTAACTCAAACACAAAGGTATTAGGTTAGGTACCCAATTGAAGTTACGCACCGTTTAATCAAAAATATAAATACCACTTAAATCTAGTTGCCCCCCTTGAACAAACTAGATGTGTCATATAGCTGAGGTCAAAACCTGACCTTTGCGATAAATTGGAGCTGAGGTTGGCCACAAGATGTTTTGGCTACTAAGTTTAAAGTATAAAGAGAAGCGCAATAGCAATTATTAATTGCTACTTTTATGAACATTGTAAAAACAAAAACGAATTTTTAGAAAAACGGCAAAAATTTAATTAATTTGATTGTTAAAGGTATCTCTGTGATATCAGTGTTATTTTACATTTCAAGCGTATTTTAATTCAATCCCCCTTTATCACGAAGTGATACGAATGCAAGTCAGCTGTTGGTGTGGACTGCCAAGTTAATGTGATTAAAATTGGACTGCTTTCGAGCAGTGCTCGCGCGCACCAAAATTGCTGCGAGCATATGCCACCAAGTGCTCGTGCTCGTACGAGCATCAGACTCTATTTTTGATTGGTACTGTACGTTTGTGGGTAACTAACCACAGCCATTATGTACTTTGGATCGTCCGTTACGCCAGGAGCGGTTGGGATAGGCGTAGGGTGAAGAGCAGCGAACAATAAAAAGCCGGAAACTAAAATTCCGGCTGTTGGTTGGATCGATACTAACCTAAAAGATAAGCTACTCCGACGCAGACTAAAGCTCAGAGATGGCACCGGAGACATGTGTTGGAACAAATTTGTATTGCCGACAAAACAACGTACAGTTAACACAGAATATCATGATTTACGAGATACTAAACTACTGTTTTTATTTGAGAGTTCGATGTTAGCAATAAACGTCTTTTTTCTTCATTTCTCTCTCCCATCGAAAACGTCTTCACGGTTGTTGACTAATACATTCCGACCTATGTTTTTCAAATGCTGGTCGATGCAGCGGCTTTGTTAAGATATCAGCAACTATGTTTTCCATTGGACAGTGTGCTATGGAGAAGGTTCCTTTCTCTACCTGGTAACGAACGCGTGTATGCGAAATCGTAATAGCTGTTTTTGTGCTATAGCGTTTTTTCTATGCGCTATATGCGCTATAAGCGCTATGGAATTTGCTATATGCGCTATTTGCGCTATAGCGCTTTTTGGGAATGCTATTCGCGCTATTTGCGCTATAAGCGCTATCGAAGGTGCTTATATGTGCTATTTTTTTAGAATATGGATGTAAATCTACAGAAAAATGGCCAGGGGGGATTTGAACCACCCATTGCTAGTTTTCTAACATAACGCTCTACCATCTGAGCTACGCTGGTCTAGTGGTGTTTGTGTTAATTCCGTTTAAATAGTGATGCTGATTTTGGATAGCGCTAATAGTACCTGAGGGCCAAAATGGCCTCGTAGGCTAAAAAAATAGCGGTTATAGCACCTGCGGGTGCTATCTGAGCTATTTAGGCGTTATTTTGTGCTATTGGCTAATTTATTGAAAATATTTGTGCTTTTTTCTTCCCTAGTCCTAGGCACGGGTTTAGGCTTGGGCTTAGGCTTAGGCCTAACCAATAGAAACGAAGAATGGAAAGTCATATTGGGTGATTGCCTGCAATTTTGACTAATATGGGCGAGGGATGGAAAGCTCAGGGTTGCTTAACCAATGCGAGCGAAGAATGGAAACTGATGTTGGGTGATTGCCAGCAATTTTGACTAATAGAAGCAAGGCATGGAAAGCCCTACAAACACAACACCGGGAAGTGGGGGGTGAGCGCCTACTGAACCTTCTTACCCTTCTAGGGTTTCATTTTGCGTAACCAATAGGAGCGAAGAATGGTGTGATCGGTCCTTCGTATTTTGTGATCGGTCCTTCGTGTTCCGTGGCGTTTTGTGCAGGAGGATAAGTCTTATCGTGTTCGAGGCACAACAACAGATTGTTCGTAGCAATTTATTCGCAACAACTAGACAAGACAACTCAAGCAAAGTATTAGTCTATTCGTAAGCAACCAAGCAGGCGAGTGTTCCGCACGAGGGTCGTTTTAACAACTGAAGAGAGCTTGAAAAACTTCCAGTTGAATCTCTCTTGAAAACATTTGTTGTGTTACTCACTGTTAATAAATTCTAATTTCGCTTTTAAGGGGGTAGTGTCGCGAAAGCAGTCGATTTTGCGCGACTGTAAACCTTTTTCAGTGAATGATAAGACATTGTTCTTTATATATTCTGAAAATATGTGTCAAAGCAAATATTTTGGCCAAGTTTCAACAAAATTGATGCAGCATCCAGTTAGCAGTGAAGTCGCAAAGTCGGAAAAATGACGTTTTGAAAACCTATTCACATTCGATAATTTCGTCACAATTATAAACTTTTTTGTTTAGATTCTTTACACAGACTAAAAGCACATATGCTCTAGTTTATGCACACAAAATTTAGTGCAAATTGCTTGAGTGGTTGCGGAGTAATACCTGTTTGAACTGTGAAACTGTGCGTAAACAGTGAAGTACTCACAGCAATAATGATAAATTCTGAAAAATTTAGACGCTTATTTTAAAATCAAAAGAAAAACGAACCTTTATTTTTTATTCTTCTTATTGTTGGCAAAAAATTTCGTGTCAAAACATTACATGTACTTCACAAGCTGGCCAATCTGATATCTGGCTTGATTTTTTGAACTGTGATGTCCCTATTGTGTGATGTCTGGCTTACAAATGGTGATTGGTTCAAAACATTGGTAGATATTGGTAGTCTAGTGTCTGGCAGTATTTATTTGACACCACATAGCATTCTTTCTTTAAATAATATAATACATTGTCTCTATAGCATAACTCTTTTTTTGCAACTTATGAGCAAAACTGCTCTGGCGACACTACCACCTTAAGGGGGTAGTGTCGCGAAAGCAGTCGATTTTGCGCGACTATAAAACTTTTTCAGTGAAAGATAGGTCATTGTTCTTTATATATTCTAAAAATTTGTTTCAAGGCAAATATTTTTGCCTCGTTTCAGCAAAATTGATGCGGCATACAGTTAGCAGTGAAGTCGCAAAGTCGGAAAAATGACGTTTTGAAAACCTATTCACATTCGATAATTTCGTCACAATTATAAACTTTTTTGTTTAGATTCTTTACACAGACTAAAAGCACATATGCTCTAGTTTATGCACACAAAATTTAGTGCAAATTGCTTGAGTGGTTGCGGAGTAATACCTGTTTGAACTGTGAAACTGTGCGTAAACTGTGAAGTACTCACAGCAATAATGATAAATTCTGAAAAATTTAGACGCTTATTTTAAAATCAAAAGAAAAACGAACCTTTATTTTTTATTCTTCTTATTGTTGGCAAAAAATTTCGTGTCAAAACATTACATGTACTTCACAAGCTGGCCAATCTGATATCTGGCTTGATTTTTTGAACTGTCATGTCCCTATTGTGTGATGTCTGGCTTACAAATGGTGATTGGTTCAAAACATTGGTAGATATTGGTAGTCTAGTGTCTGGCAGTATTTATTTGACACCACATAGCATTCTTTCTTTAAATAATATAATACATTGTCTCTATAGCATAACTCTCTTTTTGCAACTTATGAGCAAAACTGCTTTGGCGACACTACCACCTTAAGGGGGTAGTGTCGCGAAAGCAGTCGATTTTGCGCGACTATAAAACTTTTTCAGTGAAAGATAGGTCATTGTTCTTTATATATTCTAAAAATTTGTTTCAAGGCAAATATTTTTGCCTCGTTTCAGCAAAATTGATGCGGCATACTGTTAGCAGTGAAGTCGCAAAGTCGGAAAAATGACGTTTGGAAAACCTATTCACATTCGATAATTTCGTCACAATTATATAACTTTTTGTTTAGATTCTTTACACAAACTAAAAGCACATATGCTCTAGTTTATGCACACAAAATTCAGTGCAAATTGCTTGAGTGTTTGTGGAGTAATGCCTGTTTGAACTGTGAAACTGTGCGTAACCTGTAAAGTACTCACAGTAATAATGATAAATTGTAAAAAATTTAAACACTTATTTTGAAATCAAAAGAAAAACGAACCTTTATTTTTCATTTTTCTTAATTGTGGCAAAAAATTGCGCGTCAAAACATTACATATACTTCACAAGCTGGCCAATCTAATATCTAGCTTGATTTTTTGATCTTTTATGTCTCTATTGTGTGATGTCTGGCTCACAAATGGTGATTGGTTAAAGATATTGGTAGATATTGGTAGTCCAATGTCTGGCAGTATTTATTTGACACCATATGGCCTTTCACTAGTTTCTCAGTGAACGTACAATTTTAAAGCAAAAAGTTCTCATTTTGCAGCCTACGAGCAAAACTGCTTTGGCGACACTACCACCTTAATTAAATGACTCAAGAAGATGTTTTGAAGACTAACTATTCATTAATTTTAAATGTTAACTTTAGCACAAAAACGGATCTATAAATCACAAAGAGCAAAGGCACGGTTTTGGCTGTTCACAATCTCCCCTTTCTAAAAGGACAAGACAGGCTCCTGCTACTAAATTGGACTATGTCGACGACATGCTAAACACAGTAACAAGGCAAACACCGCAAATATTGTAACAAAGTAATAGGCTTACACATGAGTAGCAAGCAAGTAAAACCGCCATAAAATATCTCAGAAAACTATGTAGTCACAACATCTCAGAGCCAGCGTCCCTGCAAAACGTAACAAATAACAATCGCAGACAAAACAGCAAAATCCGGAAATGGGATTACGGTAGTCTTACTTACAATAATCCCATTTCGTTTAGCTAATTAACACTTATTTAGTTACTACGAGCCTAGTGTGTTTTTTATGTTTTCTGACAGTTGCTCTAATCTTGTTTTTCAGAGGTTTTCTCCGTGGGTTGGGGGGCGGCCAACGACGTCAGCAATTGTATTTCTGCATTTGGCCACACCATCGCCGGTACCCAAGCCAAGACCGGGTATGGGTATAGCGTTTCTAGCCTTTTCCCATTTGGGAGAATTGCCACTGGAACCCCTGGCGTGGCGTCGGGATGGGGGGCTAGAACCTGTTCAGTCTCACCGCCAGGCAGCTGAAATGGCACGCTCCACATAGTCGCATTGGCTGTTTCGCGCGCTGTTTCGACGATTGAGCTCCGCAGTTGGTCTAGCGTCATGGAGGCCAATAGGGAATGGGGAGCCGATGCCGTAGGTGTTGGTGGCTTGTCGTCTAGTAGCTCGAGTGTTGGTGAGACCGGTCGCTCGGATGCCGTCGAACGGCACAAAGGGGCATGAAGTTTGTCCGGTGGCAGGTCCTCTTGATCGTCGTGGGGGTCCGGCTGGGATGAACCGATACTGGCAGCTTCTTCAAGGATTGGTTGGTTTGCTGCTGCTTCTTCAAACGTTTCCCGAATTCGACTCCACGCGGGGATTCGGGGGGGAATGGGGACCTGCTGGTATATTTGGAGCGATATGTACCGTTTACAACCGTCCAGCACTGGCACTTGTGTTGCCCACAATTTGTGTAGGGCCAACGCACCCTGGGGGCTTAGGTGAACGCGGTCAGAGTCGTAGAGACCCCAGTTAGGCTGACCGTTTGACAGAAAGCGGCTGGTTCCGCCATGTTCACGAAGTGAAATTACGTTGTGGCCTGCCTCCAGTATGGCATTTTCCATTCTGGCCTCGAATGACACAGCTCTAGCCCCGGTCGCCGCTTTCTGTGGCAACGGGAGTGAAAACCAAACTCTACCAGTTAGGTTCATCTCAGAAAGGATCTCAAAGATGGCCTGTAGGTTTTGTTCCAGGGCATTGTCCGCCCCGTTCATTAGGTCATTGGTGCCTACGTGGAATACTATAGTGTTATAGTCCCCAAGTGTGACCTCACGTAGGACTTGAGGTACCCCATTGAGCCGTAGGCCACTACGTGCGATTACGTAACTAGACTCAATCTCAGAAAGGTGTCGCGCCAACGAGTCCGCGACGACTAGCACGGGCCTCGGTGGGCCTACTTCTAAGCACAATTGGTGAGGCCACAAGTCTAGCTCAGCGTCCGGGATTTGCTTTTCCAGCAGCTGTTTTTGTGCTGTTTGCAGTTCTACCGGTTCTTGCCCGGCCATTTATTGGGTGGCAAGAGCATGCTGGGTTCAGGATCCAAACTTGTAGCAAACAGTAGATCACGCCGTTCAGAGTACACAAAAATTGCGCCAGGTTGTTGCGTCAACGCCGTAGCAACATTATGGTTTTGTATCGCTCTCTTTAAAATAATCGACGTCAGCAGCCACTGTCGGCAAGCGATTCATGGTAGAGCAGGGGGCTCAATCTTGGCCTGCCAACGGTTGATGATTGCCGGGATGCGGCGTGGCATCTGATTCAACTCCACTCCCACGATGCTTTCAGCTGCTTCTGGCAACTGTAGCTGCTTGAGGCGGATAAATTCGTACGCCGCCTTCACGGAATCGAAATGACGACCGCCAGTCCAGACAGAATAGTCGGCGTTGTATAGACAAAGGGGGTGGCTGTCATTTGAGACAAGGATCCGAGTAACCCGATCTGACGACATCGTGGAAAGCTTCAGCTTAGTTTTTGCTTCCCAATAGGTCCACGGTCGTAGTTTCCACACTCTCAGAACGTGGCTCCCGGCACCGGATCGTCTTCGGTACGGCCACAGCAAAACCGCCTGCGCTCTGCAACCCTGAAAGTATAAGAAAACAACGGACAACACCAAAAGCCAGCAGATTATTCACGACTTGAATGTCAATATTACCCCTGATACTTTTGCCTTTTGTGCCAATAAGTTTACTTCTATTCTGTGTTTTTTTTATCTCCTAACACTAGTCTAAGAAGACTACTCTCAGAATCTTGGCTACTTATTCTGAAGTACTCATTGTCAGGTGGTTGCTGAACTCAAACAATGAAGTCGAATCATTACTTGGTGATACTGAGGATAGCTGGTTTTCAGACGTGCCTTACTCAGAGTCAGCGTACTAATTCTATCTCGGAACACTGTTACTCTCAGAACAGGCAGTAATAACAAAATAACTTATATACATTTCAACGGTTTCTCATAACAGTTACACATTTCATGTCTCAGATCAAATATGGCAAACTATAGAGGTATTTTATTAAAATATTATAACTCACAAAGCAATGCGTACACTCACAAGTGCAGCAGCGTACGTAAGGTAGACTAAAACAAATCTGTATTTCTTTGTTTCTCTAAATATACAGTACAAATTATGGAAGGATACGTGAGGTAGACTAATAGGAATAGGTATTGAGGTAAAGCACACCACAACTCTATATGAATAGACCATAGTAAGTAAAATAAAAGTTCAGTCTCACAAGCAGATATTAGCGATGGGGCTCGAAGGACAGTTGCAACTGCGGGATACGCTCTAAAATAATTCTCATAAAGCGTAAAATGCCTGCTGCTGAGAACGTGACCCCGTTCGTTGCGTTAATCATTCGACCAACCGCATCCATGGCTCCCATCTTGATAATTCGCACATGGCGATACTCGCATGCGGCGAGTCCCAGTACTTCTGCCGCGTCCTTCACTCGATGATTAAAATTGTCCGTCCATGGTGGAACTTCAGTGATGAAAACGTCCGCAGCAAAGTGGGTCGACGTATATACGAACAGTCGCTCGTAGCGTTCCCTTAGCTCATGCCCATCAGCCACTGTCGACAGGTCGTCAATTCCAACTAAACAAATAACCTGAGTGTATTGAAACGGTCGATGAATCTTTTCGAGTATTCCTAAGGCTGATCGCTCCGGGACTCTACTGATGAGTTGTAGTCAAGCAGCTCGCAGCACGTCGGCGTTCCGATTGTGAAATCGGATACGCGAGCACATCGCGGTGTCACATAAAATCAGCATTCGGTCTGTCGGTTCCATTTGATAAGGAAGAGCCGCGAGCTGAAGAGCTAAGCCGAAGAGTGAACCGTGTTAAATCTTGCTTTCTGGTGAGGAATATTTCATAAAGGCAGTTTTCTGCCACCGTCAACTCGCATGCTATATCTTGCGTATCGTAGCCTGAGAATTTTAAAGCAGGGGTGTCGGCGGGGATTTCCAGTAGCACGTCCAAGTATTCTTTGGTCTGCATCATGGTCGCAAATACCGTGAGAGCCGCTTTGCGAAACAGCCAATGGATTCGACTGCTCCCTTCGACTGCTCGAACTTCTCTCAGATATCGCTCAATAGCAAGATCCAGATCCGCTTGTTGGGCCGGTAGTAGCATCCACGCAGCTTGCGACCAAGCAGGAGGGAATTCGTCTGCCAGCAAGAGCAGTGTTAGGTATAGCATTGCCCACAAGGGGCAGGGAAAGCAAATCCCCTCAACCAGAATTTGGCTGCCCCAGATCGACAATAATGAGTATTTTAGTATAGCAAATGCTTGTTTTGCAAATTGTCTTTCATTATCTGTGGAGCCTTTGTCATTGCACCTCACATTATAGTCTGGATTTGGTGTGGGTTGCTGTGTTGGTTGCTTCTCGGTGTCATCGTAGGTACGCTTCGGGTTTGGCTCTATGGATTTTGTCTGCGTTATCTCAGAGATTGGTGACCACCCCCGTAGGTCTCGAAATTCCTCGTGTTGCGCTATCTCAGACATGGGCTCTTCCAAAGGGGGATCGAGGTCCACAACAATAACATCTTCGTCGACGTCGCCCTGGGCTGCTTCGTGTTCCATATCGACGACTTATTCAATAACGACATCAGTCTTCAGGCTATATAGTGGGTAAAAAGCAGCGCATTTCAGCAACAGTGGGACCAAATCAAATGACATCGGGCTTATGTGGTACATCGGAATGCCGTATTCTCCCCGATGGACAAACTTAAATTCGTACTGTGCGTAGCTGCTCGGCAAGAGCTGCCTACAGCAGGCCACGACTTCCGGATGAAAAGGCAGTTGGTGCGGCGGAGCCCTGATTCCATCCAAACGGCACGAATAGATTTGCGCTGGCGCTCGTAGCAGTTTTTCTGACAGCTGTGTGTTCAATGAGTAGACGTGTTCACTAACGGTCTTAAACTGATCTCCGTAGTCCACTCTCAGAATGGTAAAAGTGTCCTCCGCATTGTTATCCAAGATGTAGCCCCTGCAGTACGGTACGTCAGCGCTAAGCCGCGCCGTACAGTGCGTGAAGCATCCGCGACGGGTCGTTTCCAATTCAAGCATGAGCTGCGTGTATTCTTCACTATTGATCAGCGCAGTGATATCGTTCAGCATTTCTTCCTGTGGCTTTGTTCGTAAGTATATCTCGTGTGGAGTCACGACATCGATGCATTTGGCCTCTAGTGTCTGCCCCAACACCGATATTGGTTCGGGGTAGATCTGCACCGCTGGTAAATCCAGGTCTGATACGTCACAGTATGACATGGCACCTCGCACTCGGGCCACCATGGTCTGTAAGTCTTGGTAAAGCCCAATCATCTGGTTTAGTTGCCTTTTGACTTCACGAGTTTCCTCAGTGTTTCCCCAAATCGAAGAAACTCTGCTCAGAAGATCGTCGTAACACTGGTAAAATTCTTTTACATTCTTTTTAAAAGGGCTGATCGACGCCATTGCACGCACAGTTCCTACAAATAAGGACATACTGACAGGATCGTAATACCAACTACTCACGTTAACAAAATCGTAAAAACCTGTACAATTGATTTTAGCTTTATCACTATTTGTTTTACAGGAATGAATGTGGGGTTAAATAAGTTCGAGTTAGCTATCTTGTCGATGCAGTGAAATCCGCAGCGTCATACGTATCCTAGTGTCGTAGATATTACATTACAGTAAAAATTTTCTGACAGATACATTATTACTAACAGATACATTATCAGTATTAAAATCATAGTATGTAAGATTCAGTTGAATCATGTATACCTATATCGTAGGCACTAGTCATAGTCGTCGTAAAACATGCGACAATAAACACTAAAACCTAAGCTACATTCAAAATTATCGTAATTTTTTATTATTACTTTAGATGTACGTTGCATAAGAAACTACTCGCTGTCTTCCTCCTGGTCTAATCCCCAAGACTGTAATAATTGGGCGTCTGACTCGGGTCTGTTGCACTGAAGTGGACCGTTGTTTCTTGGGTTATACTTTTTTAGTCTCGATAGCGATACCCGCTGAGGTCGAAATTTGGTAGCGAATGATCGCTCATTTACAGCTAGCTCAATAAATGCTGTATTATTAGTAAGCCTCGTAATCTTAAACGGGCCCACCCATTTATGTGCAAATTTGTGCCTCTGCTATTCCCAGATACAATAACCGCCTTCACGTAATTGGCAACCTCCTTTTGAGTAGTCGCAGTGATCTACTACTGCAGCAGATAATTGCATTACCGGTGTGTGGTGTCTTTTGTAGACAACCGTTTTGTGCAGAAAACAATTTTCAGCACTAAATACTGTCCACTTACAGCATTTCACACCTCCACCTGGGTAAACCATCGCTGTTTATTTTCAGTTTGCCAAAGACCTCTTTTGTTGACTAGTCCTCGTTGTTCACATTCTTGCCACGACAGCATGTTTTCACACTAGCTACCAGTCACAGTGAGGTCGTGTTTCTCTTCTTCCTTTAAGTGATAGTACCCAAAAATTAAGTAAATGTCTTCACTTTTTGGGTACTTTGTGCATTTTCATGCTTTTTGGTTCGATATTGTATGTAATTGCGTTTATACAAAATGAGAACAGTTTGTATTGGTTGTACCTCAATTTCAGCGTCGTTAATTTTGCATTCGATTGGGCCTGGAATTTTCCAGCTTACTTTACCTTTCTGTGTTTGGCATATTATAGGGTGATTTGCAACTCGTGAAACTTCCACTTCTGTTTGCACCACAGGTTCAGCAAAACAGAATAGCGCCAGCAATGTTTTAGCACTTTTATGATGCTCATGTAAAAAATTCACAGTTAGCTGCAGTTAAACTGAAGGCCAAACTACAGAGAAAATAATATTTACTGGTTCGTAACATTTAGGAAAGTTCGGCCGAGGGCACGTAGGCCCGTTGCCGAACCACTTTGCAGTTCGCAACAACTTTCCACAGACGACCACTAAAGTCCAAACACAACATTAAACTCTCCTAAAAGAATTAGCAACTTCCAAATCAAAACCGCCGACAACATCAAGTGACGCCCATTCATTTAGTCTCAACCCAATTCCAGGAATTTTTACATTTCTATTTAGAAAACTAATTAATCAAACTATATAATTTACAATTTCTCTTGCAATATTCATATTTTGATTTAAAAAACTAATTATTCAAATTGTATAGTTTACAATTTCTTTACAATATTCCCCGTACAATATTCTGAAAAAATGACCCAACCATGTAAAATTGAACAGTCATTACATAACCGCAGATTAACAGTAATATAGACAACAAAAGCTACAAACAAAGCAGTAAAAACTTATAAACCAGTATGTAAATATCAAATGCACAATTACTTACTTTAAGATACTTTAAGATGTAGACAACCAGAGGTTGATCAGTGATTGAGCAGGTGGCGATTCAACTTGCGTCGGAATGCCGTCTCGTCGAGTTCGTCAACAATATCTGCGGGCAAGTTGTTCCATTGCCGAGTAACAAATGGTATAAAACTTTGCTGATGGTGACAGGTTTTGGACTTTGGGACTACGCGGGCATGGTGGTGCGACGATCTGGTAAATCGTGAGCGCGACAGAGGTGGAGGCAATAATCTTTTACAGTTGGCGGGTGCTGAACCGAAAACAAGCTGATGGTAAACTGACAGCCCTGCTACTAGCCGGCGGTGTTTCATCGTGTCGAGATGGATTTCGGGTGATAGAAACCGAATTTTGCGATCTATAGCGTCGACGGACATTTGCGCGTACTGAGGTGCATTTGTCCAGAGGCAACTAACATACTCTAGAACTGGTCTTATGGCCGATTTGTAAATATGTGATCTGGCCTTCTCGTTCAGCCAACTGGACGAACGTCGCAACATACCCATGAGTTTTCAACCTTTTTCAGATTTGCTGAAAATATGTTCTGTCCACTTTAGGTTGAAAGAAATTGTAGCTCCAAGCAGTTTCAGCACCTCAACTTGAGTTATTACTTCGCAGTCGAGTACTAAAGGACTGACTTGAGGTGCACGTATAGAGCGCCAGACATACAGATCTTGGCTTTTGTCAGGGCTAAAGGTCACCTGCCAGATGTTGCCCCAGACTGCTATTTGCTCCAAATCAGAGTTCAAGCTGGCAGCGGCTACAGCACTGTTTTGTTTGCTAAAGGTGCTATAGATGGTTATATCGTCGGCAAACATCACTACATTATTTGTTAGCAACCCAGGAAGATCATTAACATACAGCAAAAACAACAGAGGGCCCAAAATTGACCCCTGTGGGACACCAGCCGCTATAGGAACTTCAGTCGAGAACTTTCCATCCACACATACGGCCTGTCTTCTGCCTGTCAGATAATTCTGCAGCCAAATCAGTAGCTGACCCCCTATGCCGTACCCTTGCAGTTTAGATATTAGACCATTGTGCCAAACAGCGTCAAATGCTGCCTTGATGTCTAAAGCCGCAATTCGGCCTTCGTGGCCAAGATCTAGTGCGTCAGTCATAGTTTGAGACACAAGGAGCAGTGGATGGAGGGTGGACCGTTGCTTGCGAAACCCGTACTGGTCTTCAGACATAGCGTTATTGGTCTCTAGGAATTTAGTTAAGTCATGGGCAATGTATTTCTCCATGATTTTGGATATGAGCGGTAGTAGGGCAATCGGTCGGTAATTTTGTGGGTTCGTGCGCGTTCCTTTCTTGTAGATTGGTATAACCTTCGCGACTTTCCAGTCTGTGGGTACTACGCCAGTTGCTAAGGACAGGTTGAACAGGTCAGCTAGTGGTCTGGCTAGCTCTCGCCAGCACGTCTTTAAGATAACCCCAGGAATGCAGTCAAATCCAGGTGATTTCGAAACGTCAATCTCACGGAGGAGTTTGCCAACTCTGCGCGGCCTAAAACGCATATTCAAACAGAAGGAATCAAAATTGGAGTCCGCTGGTGGACACGATCGGTCCGGTGCAGGGCAGGTTGCTTTGGCAGCAAAAGTTCGATTCAGTAGTTCGGCCTTGGCTTCCGCGTCTATTAGCACGTTACCATTGCTTTCCAGCGGTCCCATCGAGGTTGTGGGCTTGCGCGAAAGTACCTCGTTGACAAGCGTCCACCATTTCCGGCCCCTACAGCCGTCGATCTTTTCCGCCACCGCAGAAGCATGAGCACGTTTCTTCCGCTTCAATAGAATGTTGTACAAGTTTCTATTGGTTTTATAGCGAGTCCGGTTGTCTGGGGTTGGACTTGCCTTCCACTGTTTCCACGCCCGCTGTTTACGTTTGAGCGCCGTGTAGAGCTCCGCGTCGAAAAAACCCTTACTCCTAGAGGCCGACACTCGCTTGAGAGGCACGAACATTTCAATACCCACTTGTATCTTCCCGGCAATGTAGGATAGTGCCTGGTTTGGACAGTTTGCCACCCGAATTTGACTGGTCAAATGATCATCAGCCAGAAAAGTTCGAAAGCCATCCCAGTCGGTGTTATTATAGTCCCGGATGACGGTTGGAGGCCGGCGGTTCAGGAAATAATTTTCAGCAAGCTGTATACAGACTACGCTGTGGTCGGACGTTCCCAGAGGGGGCCCACAGCCCGAGAAAGAATAAGTCATAAGAATTTCTGGGCAGTCCGTCAGAAATAGATCCAGGGTTGCCTGAGTGTCTGGTCTAGTTGGGCTTGCCACTAGTTGTGTTAGGTTGTTTGTTATGGCAAATGCTCAACATTTAATCAATATTAATAGTTGAACAGCTTGAACTCAGTCGACTGTATCTAAACTTGGCTCATCGACAAAAAGATTGGAAAGCAAAAATGGTTGTTGCAAGTTTTCCACTTCTAGATTCAGACAAAAAGCATGTCTTATTAACGACTGCACTTGCTTTATTCCAGCAGCAGACAAATGTAAGCCGTCACGCGCAAATAACAGAGGGTCATAGAAAGGGGGAGAAAGGTCCAATATTTGAATGTTGTTGAGTGCACTTGGAAAAATTTTCGATAGGATCTTCCGAAATATTAAAATGGAATGATTAATTGTTGTGTTCGCGTCGCAGTATTTCTACCAGCTTCCTGTGTGGCAGCTTTACAGCCTTCGCTTCAATGCAACCCTCACATGTTAGCAAGTGAGCTCTCGAAATGACCAAACAGTCGGAATTTTCTTACCAGATTCTGCCAAATTGAATGAGTTCAAACGGTCCTCGCCAAGATATCCCAGTTTTTGATACAATAAAACAATTGGATTTTCTTGACTGACCATTGCCTTGATTAGATTTACTTTAATTTATCTTTAAAATTACTGCTACAGTTTTTTCAGAGATTATATGTTACTTTACCAACCAAAATATATTCTTTATTGCCATTATATCGAGTTATGCCGATCTGCTTTCTTTTCATTGAGAGTACGACAGGCAACAAAATACTGTGGAAATCAAATACTGAACCTTTTGTTTTGTTTATGACGCACACTGAGAAGGTTATCCAGTGACCCTGGCACATGCAGAATGTACTGCAGTGCGGAGTTTGTGCAAATTCATTCCGTTAACGTAAATAGAAACTCTGACGCGCCTAATTTCCGACGCTTCTGCGCTGCTTCCGTCTACCAAAACAACTTTTTGAGGTTTTCTGAACTTAACGTTGTCACTGAACAGTCTTTTGTCATACGACATGCTTTGTCGCTCCAGCAATTACAAACAAATCATTAGACAATTCTTTGACATTTGTGGTCATGAGAAAATCACACGCACTCAATGCTGAATCTGCACCTTTGAATTCTTCAACCTCCCTCTTTTTTCTGAACTTCCGAACTCTTCCAATTTCTAAATTCCTCATTTTACCAGATATCTTTCTAGGAACATTGTTCGGATTTTTTGACTTCGGACTTGGTAAAAATGTCTCACAGACCCACAGTTGAAATATGACCTGGACGGCTTCTTTGACGCAAACGCTTGACCTCTGAACTGCATTCTGTCAGACATGGCGCTGGACGACGACACGTTCTGACCAACTCGCTTTTTTCACTTTTAAAAACTTCGTCAAGACTGGCCTAAGTTACAAAGCTGGTTCCCGTTGACTCGGTATATTTTGGCTGTGGTGTCATACATTGACCAAAGTCCATTTAGACACATGGTTAGTTTCAAATGTTCGTCAACGTTATGACGCTGATCAGCCAGTTTACTCACCAAGTCCGTTATAACCCAAAAATACTCGTCAACAGAATGTGCTAACGAATGTTAATCAGCTACACACAGTCCTGGGTAGATGTCGCGTGTAAGCGTGCACGAGCACGAGATTTTATCCCCCCTACCCCTGGGCGTTATTTGCGCTATTTGCGCTATTATAATTTCAACTTTTAGTTTTACACGGCAGGACTGTTAGTTCGACCGGAATCTTCTCCACTTTTTTCGCGCACCGTGTGCGGCGTGTTGAAAAAGGCTCCGGTTTTTTGTCCCTATCTGCATATTCGAAAGCTGTTACCAAACCCTTGGAGTTGAAAAAACAGTGGGTCTCAATTCGCATAGCCATGGTTAGCGCGTCGCGCGCTGTTAATAGATTAGCCATGACCAGTTTTTCTCTCAAGTGCTCCCCAGCCTGACTCATGAAATGCCATCTAAGGACTCGCAAATGTTCCGTCGGGCGCTTCAGTCTGCTCGACACTTAGCCTGTCCCAAAAGGTAGCACCTTTACCCCGCATCAGCCCTGGCAGATACTGCCTCTGTCTTTCTGCCTACCAGCCATAGGTCTGCAAAATTCTATTGAATTCACCGAACCATTCCCTAACATCCTCAAAGGGACGGCGCTTCAGCTGCAATCCTGCCATCCTGGGATTAGGGTCAGAAAAAATGGGGTCAGTCGAAGTATCGACGAAAATTCGGGTGTCCTCAGCAGTGCCAGAGGGCGCTCGGGCAAACCTTGACTCTGCTTCAGACTCGGACCTAATCTCCCGTCTCACAAATCTACCCCGACTATCCCTAGGAGGCGAGTGGCCGATTGGCATAAAGCCAAAGGAAGGACTGACTTACCGCTGCCACCAAATGTAGCGTAGTCTTAGCTGGAGTAGCAGGAGGCAAAGGCGGGGTACAAGGAAACAGGTTTATTGGGGCTGAGCAGGGCAGGAGGAAAGCAGGCAAGTGAATGCCGACTGATTAACCGTGCACAGCGCGCGTTTATATAGTGTAAAACCCGTAAGCAAATTATATTAGTACAATATGCAAATGAGCTGTAGCAGCATGAAAGTTGTGCAGCATGACTCAGTATCAGCAGCAGCCAACTTTCATGCGTACGTATATACGCATATACGTACCCACGCTACATTAATATAAATAGCTAGTCAATTTTTTAAATATTAATATTAATATAAATAGTGTTTATAATTTTATTTTTAATATTAATTAAATGTATTATACTATCCTTATTTTCATTAAGAACATAATAACAATAATATCTTCGGAACCGCAAATGGTAGAAACTATGGACAGTGAAAACTAGAACTTTTTACGTGGTTGCTGGAAAAAGTTATAGCCTAAAGTTCTTCTTAGAAATCATTTTGTTCGGAAAAATTCCTCCGCGACTACTCACACCATATGCGTATTGACCAAAAGTTCGGAAAAATTGAAACCGTTATAACTTGCTTCAACGTTGACGTAGAAACATGAAATTGACGGAATTCTGCTCAGAACTTCAGGTGCTTTCGAATGACACATTACTTGACGTTGACGGACGCCACGTTAAATCAGCGTTTAACTATTAATTGATACGGAACATTGGTTGGTTTGTACGTCATCTTGCGACCTATCAATCGATAGCTCTTGACAAACGCTAGCATTTAAAAAAAATTTCACGTCGATACCACAACCGTATAAAAGTTATGGCTCTTGTAGTTTTTCCCTTTTGTTGACTACCTGTAATCACCTCATATGCAATTAAATCGCATTGCAAGTCAACTTTGACTCAAGTTTGAATTTTGAAATTTTTTCCAAAACAAGTTTTATTGTTAAACACTGCGTTACTTCACGTTGTAGATTTAGTCTAACTAGTCTAAACTAGACGCACTAGAGCTTTCAAATGATGGGTCACATGACCCTGTGACGTGACGTTTAACGTACGTCAAAATTTAGAGTGTGAAATTTGGACTTATTTTTAGGAAGTTGCGCCATCATGTGATATGTCATTCGAAAGGGCTAAAAATTGTCCATCCAATGACACAATTTTCATTTTTCTACGATGTTCCTAGCCTAAGCTGTGGCCATTTTTGTGGAGAACCTCCAGAAATAACTAACTACAAATGGCTTGTCGCGGAGAATTCTGCGGAGGAAAAATAACTCCATTTTACGCCCTTTTAAACACAAAGTCACAGCTTAGCAGTGTGGTATGAAGCATTAACGCTTCTTTTAGACATTTTGATGAAACAGATGAAAAGTAAAGAGTTTTGTGTAATAACGTTTAAATGTTGATTGTACCAACAGGCAAATAACTCCAGTTTACGTAGCTTATAACTTTGGAACCAAGCCACTGCACGAGATTTGAAAGGTAAACGTCATAGTGCCACACGTGGTTCTAACTGATACTTCAATATGGAGTTGACATGTTCATTATCATTATAAATAGGATAGTATAAGTATATTAATAATTAAAATAACGGTACTCCAAACTGCAGTCAGTGACGCTGACTCCAGCGTCATAGGTAGATAATTCCGCTGGGTACTGTACTCTAATACAGCTGTTCATAATTTGTCTTTTGCTCGTTATTTTTGCAAAACTTTGTTGCGCATGCCGAAAAAGTTGGCTTCGTTTCATTTCATTTTCGTTTTCGTTTTCTTTTTCGCTTTCTTTTCGTTTTCGTTCAATTTAGTGTCAACTGAAAAAAGAGCGTAACTGTAGCTCTGCGTTGCATATTTTCGATCACCGTTATGGTTCTCGCAAAATGGGTGTTCCAATTTCAAGCCTCCAACTCATATTCAAACAGCTGCGAGGACGGACATAGCTCTTATAATGTCCACAGGTCAAAACAATCTTCTTATAGAGTACGTGGACGCCAGCTCCGAGCCTAGCTTTAGGCGAGCAGTGACCAGTCGAGACTAATGAGGATCCTGAGTTCGCTCACTAGGCCACTGGTCGAGAAGTCGCAATCAAATAGAATGTATAGCTGATGAAGGTTGTTACGACCGAAATGGACAAGTTAGCATTTGTTTAGCACGAACAAATAATTGTCCAGTGACCACTGAGCTATGTTGTTAAATTCCGTTTGAAAATAATCGGAGCAAAACGTTGGGTTATGTACATCTATCGATTACTCTAGCCAGTCTGGTATTATCAGCAAACGTGCCAACGAAGCAACAGCATTAGATATAAAGGTCATTGATAAACATAATTCTGTCTTTACAAATACTATTGCTTTTACGTGTGGGTTTGAAAAAGAGTTAGGAAAGCATGATTTTACCGTCTTTGTTTTTTAATTTGTTTGATATTGTTGCTTTTGTGTACCCTTAAGCTATGTATGTACATACTTACTAATGCAGCAGTGACAAAACATTGGTACTTATGGATTGTTTTGTATTAGCAAGAGTACAATATACACTATTAGTAATTACCGCTTTTTAGTGTTTTTGTTAAGTTTGCGCATATAGGTACTACATTACATATAGGTACATATACGTAGGTGCATCAACTGCTACCACTCTTAATTTTTTTAGAATAGTATATATATGTGCATGCCGACGTAGTTGCTCATATCAGTCTAAATCGAAAGTAATTAGCTAAAGTCTCTGAAATGTCAATGAATATTTAACAACTCACGAGAACGAAAGCAGATTTTTATGCCTTCTTAGTTAATTAGCAAAAATGCTTAAATATAAGCCGACAAAGCACTTTCTGCTTTTACATACAACTAAGTTTGACGGCCGCCCGCAAAAAGCTAAAACTTGCCTTAATTTGACTTTTTTTAAGCTTTTAACGTACTATATTTTTGAAAAAGAATAAACATGTTTTACTAACTATTACTGTATGTGTTACGTTACTCTGCATTTGTAAGTGATTTCAACAGCGGTACTATTCATGGTTATGCTAGTACACAGTACATATAGTCAGCTAAAAGCAGTTAAGAAACATGCACTTAAGTATAAGGACGCAGCACCTTTTAGTGATCCGCATAGACACCCTCACTACATATGTACTTTCGATCTATGTATGCAGTACATACATTCTTTCTGCGCTCGTCGTTCTTGCCTTGTTTTTTCTTGTTTTTCTTTCATTTTGAAGTGTTGTGTTCAAGGCTTAATCTTTTAATCTTTTTTATCTAGTGACCACAGCAACCTAAATGTTTACGCGCCCTTCCACTTATGTACATATGTATGTAGTATATTACACAACTTACAGTCTTGTGTAAGCAGGTGAGTTTAGATTTAATTTTATTTTAACTAATAACATACATAATATGCATGATGAAACCAGCAATTAGTATTAGACATGCAAAGAAAATATATTAAAATGCGCCAAGTTTCATTACGTTCGTTCGTTTGGTACAGTGGTTATCAACTATTAACTAAAATAAACCTATTCCGTTTAAGCCTTTTGGATGCGATCGCAAATAGTTTTTCCATTACATGAAAGCACATCAGTTATAATATCTTTATAAATGGAAATATTATCTATGAAGTCACTGTTCAACTGTAGCTTCAACAGTATTCGTCACTATTGTAAGGTAAACGTTGGGACTACCAGATAAGTGTGCCACTTATCCAGAAAGGCTAACCTGAAACTAAATCCAACTCCGTGGACTTTCACTTTCCATTCAATTCCAAACATTACGTTGGTGCCTGCATTATGTAATTTGGTCAGAGAAGAATTTAGCCATGTGAAATTTTCCAAAGTGAAAAACAAAACAGTAGTTCAGTTTCTGTGATAGGAAATTGAAAACAATTTTTCCTAAATCTTTTAGTAAGCTCCATGGTGCAATTTGTGTATTCAAGACAATTTCAATGCCTTAATACTAGAGCGAAAAAATATTTTTATAAAAAATCGTAACCATAAAATTTATCAATCACTGCATTTTTAATGTCTTTTTGTAAAAATGGTAATAACAGCACGGCAATTTTGAAACAAAACCATTCACCAAAAAATTACGCCAAAAACGGATCTTATTCAATTTCCTTTTCCAAGCCCATAACTCTAAGATTATATTCCACTTTCAATTTTGGCGAAATCTGAGCTTCTTCTAGAGTTAATGAAAGGTTTCTTTGAAAACATAAGAAGCTGTCCTCGCATCTTAGCCAATTCAGCATAAATGCCCATCGGTCAAACCTTGCGTGCTCGCTTATAAGCTTCTTGTCTTCAGAAACTTTCACAAATTATAAGTTTCATCTTCCCCTTTTCTAAAGCTCACTCACTCATTTGCATTGTCCAATGTTTAATCATTCTAGGAGTTTTGTTCTAAACTCCCGCGTCTGTCTGAGGGTCGGTCGGTTCGTGATTGCACAACTTCAATAAGCATTGTGTACATTTCGTATTATAAGTCTGTATTATAAAGTTCCAGCTACCTACAGTCTCATGCTTAGCTGATGATATGTTTTCAGAACTATTTAAGTTATTATTTGTGGACTGTGTGAGAAAATTGCAATTTTGAGTCATTTTAATTCGACGTTTTCGCGCTAGATTTTTGTTTGTTCAATATTTAAGCTAAAGGATTATTACATATGTACATATATATTGTATGTGCTACTTATAAATAGTATGAGGGTTATATTCACGACAGGATGTACATAGTTTATATGTATAGTTTGGTTTAAAATATTGCTTGAATTGGCTCATAAGAAACACTTTAGAAATTAATAAGTGAAATTTACAAAGTTAAATTGGTCTGTTGCCTCTACCACTACTTTTTCGGCTATGTTTTCTGTGAAAAAATTTGCTGTTGATATTGATTGACTCATTCTGTAGACTATTTACTCGTACAATACATACAATACAATATAGTACAATTTACTCATTAGTCCTAATGTGTAGTGCCAATGGAGAATCAAGGTGCCATACAGATAACACTCAGTATAATACGCTAAGCATAATTTTTTTGAAAAAATTCAGCCAATTCACAAATAATTGCGATAGCAGTAGCCAATCGGATGAGCTAGGCACTTTTTATTTTTTTCTAACCTTTTGCTTAATTTTTGATTATGCTAAATGTGATCTTAAAGACATGCTTAATTCTAAATGCCAAATGCCGAAGACTCTCTTCATGACGATTGTAAAATTTCATTGTAAATTTTTTTGACAACCTTGGCAGTTTTTTCATATCAAGCGATTAATATGTTTAGGTACTTTAATTAAGAAAACGATTACAGTGTTGTTGTTGTCGTTGTTGTTGTTGTTACATTAATTGTTGATGCCTTAAAATACATGGTTCAAAGGTATCCCAATTGTCAAAAGATAATTTCTTATAATCAGTCAATGACACTGCGTAAGGTAAAGACTCCCTCACATATGTAAATGAAGTCTTGTTAGGTTTGTTAACTATGTAAACAACATTATGTCCGTTTTCACCGCCTTAGCAACAATAAGGTACTTTGTGGGGATTCATACTTACAGCCGTATGTTCGTTCAGCCGTCAAAATTACGAATTAATCAGTCCACTAATTGTATATCAGATCAAACTGTGGCGTTATTTCGTAGTTTTGTTGGCTGAACGGACATACTGTGGGTAACATACCTACATATGTATATGTGTAGCATACTACATACATACATAGGTACATATGTACGCTGTAAGTATAAATCTACCGTAATTCGATGCTCTGGTTTAAAATCATGACTTACACTTATGCTAACTATAACTGCACTCAGCGTATGCATGTCTATGATATATGTTTACAGTAACCCTCTTCCTTCAACGTTACCCATTACAGTACCAATACCGTGATATTAGGCGTGCCACCGTGCGTACAACCGGCTTCATTACAAACCCACTTTTGTAACCACATTAACAAAAAAGAGTGCTCCATTGTATGCAAAGTTTGTGCGTAACTTTTTGTTTACTTTTGTCTGCACTGTTAACAATACCATCTCTAGAAACACTTTTCCCGACAATCTGACACCAAAAAAATTTACTCATAATGACTGTCTTTTGAAGGGGGCTAGTCATAATATTAATTTTTTATTTATTTTGTTAATATATTTAACTATTTTGTGTTTCTTTGCTTTAATCTATATGCAACTTTATATCAGCGATTTCCAAATTAAATAACTTGCATGAACTTTGATTCCAAGAATACACAACTATTACTGTTGAATACATGCAACGTTTTTAGCTAAAGTTTTGTAACTTGTCTAGTTTTTGTGACTATTTTGGTATTGTTACTTTCGGCTACATGGTTTGCGAATACTGCCGTATTTGGTTTCTAGTGCTATGGACGTCGCTGTTACATATTTTTGTTTGTTTTCTATAGTTGATGTTATGTAGCAAGAGTTTATATGTAATAGGACTATAAATACTATTATACTAATATGTACTCTTGTTGTTATTAATGTATATGCTAGACATTATAGAAATGTTAGTATTATCTTATGTTATTTTTTTCGAAATACGATCAGAAAAACACAAAAAAAATTTCTTCGTCCTTTTCCAGTCACGTTCCTAACTCTTTGCGAAGAATTTAGCTTGTAATGTCGACGACTAAGGAACCTTTTTCCCCAGTACGCGTGTAAACACAACGGAACCCACAATTTCTGTATGTACACATATACAGTGTACATATGTACGTGCTACATACATAATGCTACATACGTGCACCTAAGGTCAAAGCAGCTTAGACCTGGTATGAATCATAGAAACCTAAACTCATAAATGAGTTCCAGCAATTTCACTAGTCCAATAACGATCCGTAACAATTTTATTGGCTACGGTTCTTTTTTTAAATTTAAGCCGGCCTTATATCTAACTAGATTTTATCACAGTTTTCTGGTTACAAAACCATTTTTGGTAGAACAATTTCACATTGTCTCAATTTTCCATGTCAAAACTTTCAAACGTTTATGAACTGTTCATGAAAAGAACAAACGCCACAATATTAAAGCCAAGTAGCAATACTGCGATAAATTCAATTGAAAGCTTAATGAAGCAAATATTGCTCCAGTTTTCTTAATTTTGTCGTTTTCCCAAAAAGGAATGCGGCAAAATTTGTGTTAAACATCATGCATGTTTGCATAATGTTAAACACAATTTTGTAGAAATATTTCATTGTAAAAACGGCACTAAATATTTTCACACGACTCCATGTTATGACTTTCATGTCCATTTAAAGTGTTTATTATTGCTCGTGTTCTAGAAATGTCCTTTTAGGTTAAATTTTAGGCTAAAATGAATAAACAGGAGTTTTTACTTTTCTTCTAATTGTATGTTTTTTTAACCGAAAAGCAAAACTTTTTTCAAGTCACAAGTAAAAACATGTCCAATGCACCCCCCTTTCCGCGCGGCTTTTCTTAAGTTTGGCGAAGTTAACAATAAGGACATCAAAACTTTATAACGAGCAATTTCACTGCTAAGCCTAAGTTGTCAGTTTCCGATGTTAAATTATTGATACATGTCCATTTTAATTTAAAATTGAAAGCACATTTATAGCCTCTCATTCCCGCTCTATTACTTTGTGATATTGAAATGTTTCCGCATAAGGTATGGTTGTTAGATCTAGCCTACTATACTTAGTTATATTAAACTTAAAATATTGTGAACTGTTCTTTCTAATAGGGCCTCGTCATTGAAATCTGAACGAAACATTTAAGTGAATCGTTTGTATAAATGGCCAATCGTATAAATTATGAGAGTTACAATTTTCTGTTTTTCCGTTTCGTTTTTGTTTTGTCTCTTTAGTTTTTCTTTATTTTAGTGTCAATTGAAGGACATTTCCGTTACATTACATTACATTACAGTAATATCGTCGCATGACTAGACTGACTGAAACCTTTATGTACATCGTCTTATATCTTATTGCTATTGCTAATTCTTTAGCTTTATCAGGACTACGCTTTAAATATATTATTATCACACAGTACTCTTAAAGTTTTCGCGGTTGCCGTGGCTTAATCGGAATTCAACTGAAAGTGTACACAAATAAACACCGACCCTTGTTTTACATACATACAGTCCTGGCCTCAAATAGTGTCCTTCTACTCGAAATTGACACGATGTCTACTCGGACTCTCACACGAAAGTAAACTGAAACCACTTCGTGTGGTCCACTCGAGTCCTCAGTTAACCTTTGGTGACCTTTGGTCAGCCTGGCTGGCTTCTACATTCGTGCTTATGTAGTAAAGCAAACTTACCTAGCTAGATACGTATGTGTAAAAGCCACTGCTAGCTGTGACCTGGGACAAAAGGTCACTCTAGGTTCACTCTAGCTAGGTTATGCAATAGTGTTTGATGGCCACTCGCACTCACACGCACGAAGGACACTATTTGAGGCCAGGACTGTATGTAGGGTAGCAATCAATGTATGTAGTATGTACAATGTCGCAGTACATTATGTACATACATATGTAGTAGCAGTTGTATGAAGCATTAAGTTATACAGATACTTTCGTCCATATGCATGTAATAGATTATGTACTCTTGATAACACGAAGCACTCAAGTGATCAAGTAGGTATATTACCAAGTACACTATTACAGCAGCTAATCTAGAGGATGATTAATTTAAATTTAGACGCAAGCCAGTCTTCCTAAGTGGACCATGAGAGCCAGTTAGGCCAGTTCCCAAGGTCCGGCTGTAGCTCATTAGTCAAACTGTCACCAAGGGGGCGGACAACCCTGCTAATCATCCATTACTAACTTGTTCACTTGTGTAGTTTGATTAACTTGAGATAAAAAGTTAAAAGTTTTGGTGGTTTTTTGTGTTTTGTTTTTGCCTTTTTTGTTTTTGTAATTCTGGGAAGGTCGAATTTTTATTGTTTTACTAACACTGCATATGTATATAGACTGAGCTACATACATTGTACTCTTGATTGTATATATAAGTCATTTGAATGTTGCTGTGCGGGGCTATATAAGATTTTCAGTTGTCAAGGATGTACAGTATGTTGTTCATACTACATATGTAGTGTCTTTATGTCGTGGGAAGTTAACATAATGTATGTAGCAATATCATGCTTTACTGTATCGTATGTACATGGACACACAATCATATGTACATGACGTAGCTATGTATTTGCTTTAGCTATTATATATTAAGTAATAATATGTATGTAGGAATGTAATATTTTTTACATTTTTTGCATATGAACATGCATTGGTATAAGCAAAAAACATAATATATGGCAGTCTAATGTGCACTTGCAAAAACTCCAATTGAAGTTTAATAACGGAAGAAATAGCGCATATATATGTACGTAATTTTCCTACCAATCTCATATGCATTTGCATATGCATATGCATCTCATGTGTAACTTAAACGTACATGAAGAGGTTATATATGCTTATTTTGGCTCTATATTTTACTGCATCTTTACATATGTATGTACTGTAATGTAAACAAATTTTTATTCCGCCTAGAGGCGGAATATTTGGAATCATTTTGTAGCACCAAGAGTACAGTCTTGGTGCTACGAGCCACCATAAGGCCTATGCTTAGCGTAGGCCTAGTATATGGCAGTGTTTTTTTTTCTGCCAATGGGGGCGAAAAATTCCTTACAATTGTTAAAAATAAATACAAAAGACACAGTTATCTCTAGCTACCTATTTTTGCAAGTTTATTTTGAAAAAATTTCAACGAGTTTGCAAACTGTTTTTATTAATTTCAATTTTCATGACTCAAGATTGCCCCCCCCCCCCTGTCAGTTTTGATATTGTCTGCTTTTTGATTGACAGTATGAAAATCAGCTGAGCAACTAGTGTGATATGCAAATTAGTTAAATCCATTTATCCAATCAAGTTTTATAATGTTTACATATGTCACTATAGTAGCCAATGATATTTTAGGTATATATAGGCGGGGCCTGCATGAATTAATATGCAAATTAGTTTTTTGTCCATCCGTTATCAGTTTTCAGATACAACTTAATGACCGGTGGTGAATACCGTCTGGCGCAAGAAACACAGTAAAATTGTTTGCAACGCACTCATCTTAAAGTTGGCCCCGTGGGTGCTCCAAAGTACACTTTTCTGACCCATATCGCCCCAACTGCGGGGATCCACGGACAACGACCCGTGTGCACTTGACTGTGCCATTTGTATTTGTGCATATGTGCTCACAGTTCTACTGATTGCACGCAGTACGACCCAACATGTAAAATTGAAATTGGTCATCCAAGTGTCAGTCGAATGGCTGAAGACAAAGTTGATTAGTAGTTACAATTACAAAGTAAATGTAATTGAAGCAAAAAAGTTTAGACAGTTTTACCGGTTTTACCAGAAACAACAGTATCCTACTAAAACCAGACAGGCTGAGTCAGCTTAATCGCAAATAGTAACCTTGAAGTGGTCTATTGAATTGTCATCTAGCTACATTGCTGTTGCCGAAAACAAGCCTTAGTTTGGTCAACAGTTGTAGCTTCAACCTGTGCAGTAGGTAACCTAAAATTAAATTATTAACCGTGGTCCAAACAGTAGCCTCACATTGACCCACAGTGAACAACAAGTTTGTGACGATTGTGACCCAAACAGTCGCGGACAATACTACCTTTTAATGTTTAATCTAAACGGTGTTCTGTTTTTATCTTGGATCAGTTTTGGGTAGTTTAGCAACCCTAATCTCAGAAACAGACATACATACATACATAGTTATGTATTGCTGGCTGTAGCTAAAGTTAGGTCCGAACAGTGATCCACTTTTGGCAAACAGTGATAGCTGTAGTTAATGTAGTCAGTGTTCAGTCCAGTGATCCAAATTTGGCTACGATACGTATGTACATATGTTTATAAGTAGGTAACTAGGTAACTGTGGCGGTGGCCCCAGCACTAACCCAAATTTTCAAAATCAAACGGTGACCCCAAGTTTACTGCTGCAGTTGCACTACCATAATTTGTGTTTATTGGTTAGTATTTAACAACTAAAACTACAATTATTGAACGCCACTACATCGGAATTTGCTCCTTTTAGGAGCCCACTTGTTTATGTGTACAGAGTTATAAGTTTGTACATGCTTAGAAGTATGGTTCGTCACAAAAATAGATGTTGCTATTCCAAAGTCTTGAATTGGGCAACCTAATGTACTGGTTCAATTTAAGCAGATATGCAATCACTTATAAATCACGAAGCTTATTATATTACAGATGTACATATGTAGAATAATACTATAATAATACTGCACATATAATACAATTACTACAGTGAATAATGTAAATAAACACTATTAATTATGGATAGATAGAACTTACGTAAAATTTTAAGCACTTGAATATAATACATAAGTTTAAGTTTTTCTATCGACCCAACTCAAACCTCTACTTTAGTGCTTTAAGCCTGCACAGAAACAGATAATGGTAATTTTGCTTGGAAAAACTCAAACGCTTGAATAAAGTATAATTCCCTATGGGTTCGGGAAAATACTTTTAATCATGACGTTAATTTACTTTTCAAGACAATTTGAGCACAGTGGGGAATTTAAAAAGTCGCTTGAAAAACGCTACTTCAATTTCATATTATAAATTGACCCGTGCACCGCTTGGAAGACGATTTTTTAAGTTTTTTAGTTAATAGTGTTCAAAACAAAGACATTGTAGTAAAATTGTTTTTGTATGATCAATGTAATGTAGGTACAGCGTGTATGTACTTCTAAGACACAGCTCAGTTTTGATTAGTTTCGTGGAAGTCTGTAGTTTTGTAAAAATCTCCTTGCTCCTTGTGACAAGCCACTATAAAATCAACTGGTACATATTAATATCCAACTAATTAAAAACGCACTCAATTATGCACACAATAATAAATCTTCGTCAAAAAACTATTGCAAACCACCTAAACCTGATTCAAACTCTTATTATCTCAGTAAGATTTCTATATGAGCTAACTTTACATACATTACATACGTTCGTCAAAAGTATCGTATTTTTAATAGCTTTCCTATGAAATGGAATGGAATTTTTCCACCTTCTCTCATCACGAGTTAGGCTTTGGCAAAAAAGTTAGACCCAACATTAACTCTGTCCGTTTCTAGCGTGCATCCACAGATATTTAAATTAGCCTCGGTACAGCATGACACTTTATTAGAGGTTCGGAATTTTTGCTACAATTTTCTAGTGCTACTGAAAGTCGAACCGAGATTGTTTTGTCCTTCCGCCCTTTTATTTCCTGATTAAATTGACCCAATTTCCTTTTTGTGGCTGTATAATTGTGGCATTGTTTTGGTTTCAGTTGTCAAAATAACGAAGACCAGTTTTGGTTTGCGGACTATTTACTTGTACTGCTGCTCTTACGTTATAATTGCGTTTGTCCATGACCATTTGACTGTGGGCCAGCCCATATGTAATTAACTGGTACTACAACCATTTTTAATAGAATAAGCCATACAGGATTATCACACATATGATCTACAATTTTACATAGTATGTATGTACATATGTACATTAAGGTTCAATCTTTTGGAACAAAAGATAGCAGGTTTCCATTTTTTTCATGTACATTATCAACAGTCAGCTTTTTTATAGCTTAGCCACTTGTCCGCAGCAGTGTAATCACATTCGCTACGCACAAGCAAACAATCTTGTGCCCTTGTGGACAACGGACAAGTTATAGAACGTATAGATCACCGCCGTTCATAGATGGTATATGTGGAATACGATAATATGAACGTTTTAACTTGTGCTTATTTATTTACCTCTGATTTCTGTACACTACAGTGTGTCCATACTGTATATCCATATGTAACATTGCCTTGTGGGTGCTGTCAAGTACTGAAGTGTACTGCAGTAAGTTTCTTCCGCATGGAAAACTGTGAATCATATCAACACTAGAAAATACAACAAGTTCAACTTATTTTTTATGTTTTTTCAATGACACTTTCATGCGTTTCGAACTTTTTTTTAAAAAGTTTTTGGCTCCCGAATGTTTACTTTTGATGTACAATGTTATTTCAATGAGTTACAAACTTTTAAGTATCTTTTTTGATACTATAATTGCGTTACTTTCCATGTTTGTGGAGAACTTTCTATTTTCTTCAATTCAACATTAACTTTTAATTTAACGTTTCCTTAAAAAACAATTGGCTTGAATACTGTCTCCAGTTATTTTTTCCACCACCAATATTCATGAGATTGAAAGATGTCGTAAAAAAGTGTCTCCAGCGTCCTATTTCACCAAAAAATAGTCTGAAAAATTCGTCAATCATCGATGAAAAATAAGTCACTCATTTTTCTCTTGTCTAAAATTATAGCTCTGCTAATTTGGTCCTACATAGCGCGGCCTATCTCATAGCTCTAACGACCTACATGAATTTCAGTCTGAGAATGAGGTAATAAAACTGGGTCTGTTTGGGACCACTGTTGCAGCTCCAAAAGAGTTGTTACGCAAAATGAGTTTCTGTCATAAAGTCCAGAGATAATCACCAATTTCGCGGCGTGCGGACATTCGGACAGCCTTTGCGGACAAATATGTACTTAGAAGCCAAGGTTCTGTACCTACATACATAGTTTCATGGTGATATTTGCGTTCTCATATGTCATGTGTTGTAAATGAGAAACAGGGCCTACGAGACTTGGAGCTGTTCTGGGAGGTGGTTAGCATTCTCGATGTCGACACGAGTGGACGGTTTCGATTCCCGGGGCCTATATTTCTTTCTTTCTTCAAATACTGGGCTTTCTCTTGTTTCCACACATATCTATTTACATATGTACATATGTATGTTTGTAAACGTTGTGTCATCAAGAGTACAAAATCACAATGTACATATAATAATAAATATAGTCCCATAATCAAAAGTATTTAAAACTGAGTTACTTTTCTTTACTTTAAAAAATTCTCACGGGACCCGACGTTCATAACCTACTGATCCCTTCTATTTCAGTAACGGTCACTAACGCAGGCTAATTTAAGCTTATCCCCAGAAACGGTGTGATACCTCCTCGCTACCCGCATGCTACCCTCCCCTGAGTAACTTTGTGGCATATTTGGCATCTGAGTTTTTACCTCCCAGCCTTAGTTTATATTCTTTCTGAGCTTTAAATAAGTAATGATTGACTTGCAAATAAAGCCAGAGCTTGATAGTTGACTTTGATTGGAGGAAGAGACTTTGGCAAGGTTGTTTGCTTGCTGACTGAATTCTGTCACCAATAATAAATTAATTTATTTTTTGGCATTGAAAAACATTTTGTATGTTTGTTTTTTGTATATGAAGTAATACAATTTACATGAATGTTTTGCACATAAATCTGAAACTAAAAACATTTATATGCAAATTACAGTACATTCCCTAAATAAGTACATACATATGTAACCTGACTATTTTGTGTAAGCCATAGCACAGCATTGTTTTCTATCGGTTTTATGCACTATATGTAGTTTCAATATAGTTTTAATGTATTTTTATGATTTTTCCCCGCAGTGACAATAACTACTGAGCACTTTACTATTGTTAACGGTTTGAAATTGGTTCGTTTGTTTTGGTCGAATAGAAGATAGAAGTATAGATTCATATGTTCATAGAAGACACAGAAAGAAGAATAGAAAACGCTGTCTTCCACAACAGAAAATTACTGACGGATTAAAAAATATCCTTTTTTTATTGTACCAAAAAATTACTTTTAATCTGGTATCGTCGAATTTACGTAGGTATTACTTGTTACGAAAGGTGACAAAATTTCTTACGAAAAAGTGCGATCATTTCAAAATGGTCAGAAACCAAAGTCAACGATTGATGTATTGTACATTCATGTTATGTAATTATGGACGTACAGTAGTTTCACACAAAGTGATTTTAATGCAAATATAACGTTGTCTCATTCAATTTAAGCTTTGTAATTTGGATAGGCAATTGAAATAGATGTATCAAATTTTATTAGTGTTGCTCTGAAAACATTACAAAACTAATTACGTAACTCATTAGTTGATTGCGTGTAAGCTAATTTTACATCTGCTTCTGAAAATACGCTGGGCAAATTTGTACAATTGTTAATTTGAAGCTTTGATTAGAAATTTCATCCTCTGTTACATAAGTAGTTAGATGCTTTTAGGCCAATATGCAGTCTTGTACGTAAACGTTTTAGTATGTCCTTGAGTTTGTTGCTTCTTCGCTTCCGATGTCTTTGGTGCAAATTTTCGTTTTCTGTTAACTGGTATGCTGTTCGACAAAAAAACTTAACCTCCTAAAATTGAATTTTAAAGACAGATAGAATATTATTTGTAAACTTTTCTAGCAATCTATTTCATGCATTCAATTATAAAATATAGCATTACTTAGTAGTATTACTTTATTATAATATAGTTTTTTATTTATACTATTACTAATATTACTACCAAGAGTACATAATAGGAAGAGTATGACACTCTTCCTATTATGCCTTCGGGCGTGCGTCCAATGCGCAGCGCGAAATAGCCCGTTTATGTACGGTTTTGAGGGGGGGGGGTAACACCCCCCCTCAACTGAAGACCCCGTACTCAACAAAAGTCCTTGTTAGAGTCTTGAAATGAGGGGGGGTACCCCCCTCAACTGAAGACGGGGTACTGAACTGAGGGGGGGGGGGGGTAGTGCAAGGTCTTGCTTAGTGTCTTGAAATGAGGGGGGGGTACCCCCCCTCAATTGAAGACGGGATACTGAACTGAGGGGGGGGTACCCCCCCCCTCAGTTGAGTACGGGGTATCGTTTTGAGGGGGGGGGTACGGTTGAGTACGGGGTCTTCAGTTGGGGGAGTACCCCCCTCAAAACCGTACATAAACTGGCTATTTCGCGCTGCGCATTGGACGCGCGCTGCCAGGCATAATAGGGAGAGTGTCATACTCTTCCTATTATGTACTCTTGTTACTACTTATAGTACGTTTTGCACTCAACCAGTGTCATTCACAACTGCGTAAATCCCAACTTTGTGCCTCAAAACCACTGGTTGATCACTTTTCACACTTCACTTCAAAGCCTGGTGGTACATAAGCTAATAAAAGTTTTAAAAGTTATGCTTTCACCAAGCAAACTTTGCTTCCATTGCACAGCTGTTCGCACATTCCAAAACTATTAATTATCCATAGTCACGCATATAGCAGGAGGGTTAAACAGCCCCCCCCTGTTATATGAGTGACATGGAATCCTAGCAAATGAGACAAAAGCGTAGTTTTCCTGATTTGTTCTTTGTTCAAGATTTTTTAACAGTTTTTTTATTATGAACAGTAGTTTTTGTACCATTGCCCCCGTGTTTGGAATTAAACCGTCACTTATTATCGAATAGGCTGATGTTTTTCAGAACTAAAGACATTTTTGCCATCTCGTGCCGAAATTACGGAAAGTGTGTCTTTTTGACTCAAAGTTTTATTTTTTCTGCTTTCACTGACATACAAAATGAAGTTGCATCTTTGTTTTGGTTTTTCTGTATTTTGTTTTTATTTCAAGCCAGATTGTTATGCAAACAGTCATTCCGAAAATTAGCGTCTGTTAGTACTCTGTGATTGTGACATTATAATTAATGAAAGTTAGAAACTTTATTTTTCCTTCATATGTATTTGTATTCTGTACCGATATTTTTATTGTATTTAATATTTATCTGTACTGGCTTGAAATTCTCAAAGACACGGTTAAGTATAATCCATTCTTGACGGGCAAGTATGTATCAGCAATTGCAAATAAACTAACTTTTTTAAACCTCAAAGACCAAAGAAGTGCAACAACAAGAAAACAGCTATGTTTTTCCGGCGAAAAGAAAACGGCATAGTGTTTAAGTTCGCGCCTACACAAAGTCAAACTACCTACCAATAAACGTTTAATGATTAAAATCAACGGGTTTTTCAAAGGAAGCCATTTTCGCAGCTTTCACTCCCGAGTTTACACCGACGGCGTGGCACGGGCAACTTTTTTACCGCCAACCTAACCAGGCCTTGTTAAAAACTCTGCAGACGAGACTGAGTCGGTCTTTTTAAAAGCCTTCTGAAATTATAGCCTCATATTAGCCATTAAACGATGGCTTTAATATTAAACTGAGTCTTCTTTTTGATGGGTTTGATATGATTTATCATCAGGGCTGTTGTGTTCTTTGGTTGTTTTGTTTTCGAAGTTAGTAGTAATTGGATTAGTCTTTAGCAGCCAGAGAAAATCATAGTCATTTTTTATGATTTTAGATTTAGAAAAATAGCTGAAGCATGAGTTTTTTGTATTTTCAATCGACCATAAACTGCCGTAAACTTTCTCTTTAAACCATAGCTTAATTTTCCGTTAACCACTGATGTGAACAAACCACGAAAAACACTTTAATGCAAACTGCTTTTGTTTTTAACCAATTTTTGTAGGAACTATTTGAAATCATAGAAATTATATAATTGCCTACATTGTAAAAAATAAATACATGCGAAAAAGAATTTAATTAATTAAATTTACTTGTTCTTTTCTCAAACTATGTACATACCTCCACTTTTTTGATGAATCATTAATAATTTTTATATGGAATATTATATAACTTTTTTGAGTTATTAATTGCAAAGATTGTATTGACTAGTTATAGTTTATTATTGATAACCTCACAATTCATTATAACGAGTTAGTTTATAATTTACAATCTTGTTCGTGTCAACATTTCAAATCTTTGCTCCAGCATAATTAATAGCATTTAAAATTCAGAATTTAGCAAACTCTGATAAATCTGACAGCTCGTTCTGGATTTTACACAAAAGTTCCAATTTTCTGATGAATTTGAACATGTGTGAAAAAGTTTACGTTTGTCAGTGGTGGTCAAACTTTTACTACTTTAAAATGGCTTAAGGCGTTAAATCTGTTTAATATTCAAGTAATACGATAAGTGGTATTTCGTCTGTAAATTTAGTTTTTTGTGAATCGTCGCTGTTTCAATTTTTCAATGAAACGACCTCGTTCGTTGACAAAAAATATACCAGACTAAAGTGCTTAATAAGCTGTATGAAGATATTTTTTCGAATTTTTTTATTTTTTATTAATATATAATTGATTAATTATTAATTTGTTAATTAGTCTACATTAATTATTCATCATCAAATTATTTTTTAAACTCTCTCCCCCTTCAAAAGATTTGGTTGACCACTTCGAAAGTTCATCTGACAATGCGACAACTATCGTTTTCAACAATAAAGTTGCCGCCAAAAGTGTATTTTTTAAATTTTTCAATACTTTAAATTTTATTACACTCAATAGGGAAAATATAAAACTAACCTCTGCGGTGAAAAGCTATTCAGTCTAGAGAAAATATTTTGAAATATTGGTAACGTTCTCCTACTTTTTGTTTCTGTTGATATTGCTTTGTTTTCATACATTATTGTTTTTTTCAGTTTCAAATCAGCATTTTGTCTATCCGGTTCGTCCAATTTTATTCATAAGTCTTTTTGTGTGCAGAAGTTTTGAAACATTGAAATTCTTTCCGTTTTATAATGCGATTTTTTTATACAGCTTATGTATCTAAGTCTTAACAGTTTCTTTTGTTATTGTTTTATTGTTTTAAATCTGGTTTTTCATTAACAATTTCCATCACAAAGAGTATATAAAGTCTTTAAAATTAACTTATATATCATATGAAAAGTACATATATAATAGTGTCTCACTCTCATGGGAAAGTGAGACACTATTATGTGCTCTTGGAAATTTTTTTAGTAAAATAATATGTAGTTTTTAAAATTTAAAATTAACTATGTAATTTTTTAAGGAAACAGCTCTGATTGAGCACGTGGAACAATGTATGTACATATATAGTTGTTGTGCCTGAATAATACTTATTTGTAGTATATTCCTAGTAGTTATATTTTTTGTTTAAATGTATCAACTGTTTTCAGCACAGCTTTTTAACTTAAGCTTGGTTTATCATTGATTCAGATTAAATCTCTGTAACCGTTCCTAGTTTTTACTATCTGTTATTTCATTTGGCTTAAGATTCTAGTTTTAAAGTTTTAAGGTTTAAGGCTTAAGGTTCATTGTTGAATACGTTTAAGCCGCAAAGCCAGACGGCCTGTGTGTGACATAACCGAAACGCTGTCGGTCCAACTTACACGCAGCATGGGATACAAAGAGGTTAATTAAAGGACTTGTTTATTCCCCGACCGGGAGGTGCGCCCTCCGAACAAGATCTCTCAATTACCAGACTGGACACAATTCTGCCTAAATTACTTTCCTTAGCTTAATTCTCTTTCCGGGGGCTTAACAAGTGACCCTACATTATCTAACACCTAAATGTATAGGGCTGATTTTGATTAAAAGCAAATCCTGTTAATTCTATAGTCTAGTACCCTTCAGTACTCTCAGTCACTGGCCTACACAATAACACAATTTCATTGGATAGAAACATTTTACTGACGAGTTGAATGTTCAAGTTTTAATTTATAGATGGTCAAAAGGAACAGGACGGTTTTATCACAGTTTCAATACTTGTGTGACCGGAAACCATTTGAAGAGTTTAGTTTTATGTATCGGATTTTTGGAAAATCAATTACCATAACCAAACCGTTTGATCATTTTAGTCAAGTCCATTCTACCTAATTTTTGTGTACTTGTTCCTGCTTTTTTTCAGTAAATTTTCGTAGTCTGAGTAGCAGTTTAGTCAGAATTATTCAAGCCATGTTTCTGTACTTGTTAGTTTTCTGCTTTTTTAGTAAATTTAGAAAGCACTAAAGTTTTAGGTGGCCTAAGTAGTTAATTTTCCTCCTTAAAAAGGCTGGTCACCTGATAAGCTACGTCGATCTTATACACAAACTTAAAATTTCTCGACTTGATTTAACACAAGCTGCTAATCTCTCTCTATACTTTGGTCACACATCAATGCCAGGGGCCGTATTCTCAAAATTGCCCATGGCTAAAGTTAGGCTGGCTGTTCGTACCTTTACCAGTGGTATTAACCTACATAACTTTGCTCATGTGTTATTCTGAGAATCCGGCACCAAAAAATATTCATCTTAATTTTTAAAGTTGTCTGAAAACATCATCTGATTACTCAGCTAGCTTCGGCCGGCTAATCAGAAATATATAGTACCGTAAGACTGGCTGAGTTTTTCACTGAAATCCTTGAGTTTTCGAGGCTTTGTTAATGATATGAGACAGAGTTGCAAAATTCTGATTGGTTAATGACTCATAGCATGCAAAAATTAGCCAATCAGTAAAAAAATCTTATTTCTGTCACAAACATGGTGTTTAGTTTTTACGACCGACCTTACGTCATGTCGTTTTAAAGCATATTTGACCAAGTGCAGCAATAGTACTATAACGGTGGAATGCATAAAGACAGTCTTAGCTCAGTCTTGGTAAACGCAGTCTAAGCCTAAGGGCAACGTTCTAAACCTATGTCATACGTGTAGATTTTTTCGTTACGATGTTTTAAATTACTGAAAAGGACCCACTGGCCACTATCACAAATAAGTAACTATATATTTTCTTGCTTCTTTTTTTCTTTTTTGTACGAAATGGGAGTTATATAACTATCCTTTAATAGCCTTGAGCACTTCTGAAATCCTTTAATAGCCTTGAGCACTTCTGAAATTGGACTTGAGTTGAACCGTAACGATTGAAAAAAAAATTCGGAAAGACCTGTAATAAATGTGCACTGCACAATAGTACATGTACAATACAGAACTCGTTAGGTATTAAAAGTGATATCTAAAAATATTTTGGTCAGTATTCAAATCTGTTAGCTTTCTTTTGGAGTTAGCTTTCATTACCTTTTACACACATATATACGTACAGTACTGCGCGTAAAAAAGTTCACTAATCGTCGGCGTACGACGAGCTTCATCCTTCGCGAAAAGTGACGAACGGTGGCCGGAAAATGACCAACAAAAAGGTTTCGATTTTTTACTTTTTTACATTCAAAATGTGTTTTGGAGCACTTTTTGAAAAAAATTTTTGCTCGTCACTTTCCTTGTTCGTCACAGCCTTGGTCACTTTTCACGACGGATGAAGCTCGTCGTACGCCGACTAACAGGGAACTTTTTTATGCACAACACTGTAGTCAAAAAAATTTACTTCTGCGATTTTCCCCTTATTTCTTATTTTTTACATTTACTATCACAAACTTGCAAAAATTTTACCTGCATAAGCGCAAGATTTTTGGTTCCAAAGAATCCAATGCTTAATAATAAGAAATCTACACATGTGACATGTCTAATATTTAATCTACCACATGTTATAGGAAAATATGAAGATATCTAATAACGGTCACATTTTAACAACACGCAAACAATGACATGTCATTAATTGTCAAGACAAAATCCCAGGCCGAATTCAATGCCAGATCTCAGCATCTTCTCATGAATCTGTAATATTTATTACACTTGCAAATCGACGATTTATTTGAAGAGTAGAAGACTTCAGTCATAAAATAGCTCGCACAAACTGACATTCAATAAGCTTTGAAACCAGCAAGGTGAACTCACTTATCAATTTAGATACTTTGTTTTCTTTGACTCCAATTTCATCATTTGTTTACTATTTTGACGTAAACTATTTTTCATGTGCATAATTTCTACTATCAAATTCATTTTTAGATTTACGGAACGTTATGCCGGATGAAGCACCCAAGGAAGGACTGTTTAAAAACTTTAATTTATTGCTGCAATCTTAGCAGTTGCGTATTTATATTTTCATTGAATTTCTGGACTTTTGTAACTGGTGACACAGTTATTCCACTTCAAAGCTTACATCAGGGAAAATGTCAGCTGAAGCCAGCTTTCTTACAGCCGTCCTGTGATTTGTGTGAGTTCAATTTCTGTAAAACGTAAATAAATTTCCAGTAACTTGTCGTAAATTTTTCAATTTTATGTATAACATAAAGTAGATAACTCTGATTTTATGATTTTTGTAATTTATGTTGAAAAACATTGAGAAAATATGTTGTGTCATTTTTGTATCATCACCAATATATTAAGGATAATTCCTATGGCTTGGCTTCAAGTGCGCGTTTGTTGAATCGAATGACAACCCAACTTTCCCCTCGCCCTCTCAGTAGTCAGTGCCCAGTGGCGTATTTAGGGGGAGAGGGGGGTGGGCCGGGCTGCGGGGGCTGCAGCCCCTCCTTGGCGGTTTCAGCCCCCCCTTTAGAGGGTCGCAGCCCCCCCCCCTTTGAGCGGCGGTGGCTCACTGCTTAATCTGGTGGCTCACGTTTCTCCTTTGCAAAAGTTTGATACAGTAGCGTAGCCAGGATTTTGCTGAGGGGGGGGGCCCAGATATATATGGGTCTAAGTCTCAGCTAGTGCTTTTTTTAAAATTTGCATTGAAAATTTAATTCAAGCCACACTTGGCCAAGAAAGTAGAATGATCGAGGGGGTCTGGGCTTGCTATTTTATAAAAAATGCTAGAGGCCTTAGAACCAGTGGCGTATCCAGGATTTCGCAAAGGGGGGCGGCTGCACCTTGAGCTGCGACGGGGAGGGGGTAATACGTTCGCGGCTATGTAAATGAGGTTGAAATTAAATGGAATGCAACGCAGCGTTGCGGAGTCTGGGGGTGGCAGCGCCCGCCAGAGGCTGGAGCTTTTTTAGAATTTCGGGGTTAAATGCAGTTGGGGGGGGGGAAATAGTGGACCTATTTTTTTGAGTAGAGCACCTGGGGGAAGCATTTTTGCTTCAAGAACCCCTATTTCATTTTTTGGATTTTCTGTGATACGACCCCCCGAAATCTGAATCCTCAGTGAGGGACGTTTTCGAAATTTTTTTCCGAAGCTCTTGTTTTTCCGTTCTAATCGTGTCAAAATGGTGTCAAATTATTGGTTACAATTTTTTAGAATCAAAACAAAGGCTCTTTGACCGGGTTCTTGCCGAAAACTTGGCCAAATTTGCAAGAAACGTTCAATTTTTGACCAAATTCAAACTTTGCCTCAATTTAGGCTTGGGCTTAAGCTTAGGGCTTAGGCTTAGTATGGGGCTTAGGCTTAGTATCAGGCTTAGGCTTAGGATTAGGTTAAGGCTTAGGCTTAGGCTCAGGCTTAGGCAATAAAAAATAGAAATTTTCAAAAAAAAGCCTTTTCTTGATTTTCAATTTTCAATTGAAATTCAAAAATTCAAATTCAAAAATTTTCAATTTTCCTGCCAGCTTAGCCTAGAGAATCCTGCCAACTAAGCCTAGACGATACCTTAAAACATCATAACGCACTCAAAACCATCCAAAAACAAAGATTACAGCCATTTTTGGCTTCGAACTTTGGCCTACGTTCACTTCCAAAAACACTGAAAATGCAATTTTCAAGGGGTCATAGCTCAGAAAATCCAAATTTATGGATAGGGGTTCTATTACAAAAAATGCTTCTCTCAAGGTGCTCTACTCCAAAAAATAGGTCCACTATTTCCCCCCCCCCCAACTGCACTTGATCCGAATTTCGAAATAAAATTTGCAATTTGCAATTTTCGAAATAAATATTAAACTAATAACTAATAAAATCAGAGTGGTTGCAGGGGTCTGGGGGCGGCAGCCCCCAGAAGCTGGAGCTTTTTTAGAATTTCGAAATGAAATTTGCATTGAAAAAGCTATTTCAGCAACAGTTTCTATTTTTTCCTAATCCAAATGGATATGCCATTTTGTCAATCCCTACTGCAAAAACTTACACGCATACATGTAGTTGGGGGGATTGGGGGGGGGGCAGACCCCCCCAAATTCGGTCCCGGCGGAGAGAGGGGGGGTCCTGTCAGGGGGGAAAGAGGGCGGAGAGAGGGGGGGTCCTGTCAGGGGGGAAAGAGGGCGGAGAGAGGGGGGTCCTGTCAGGGGGGAAAGAGTGGTTGCAGGGGTCTGGGGGCGGCAGCCCCCAGAAGCTGGAGCTTTTTTAGAATTTCGAAATGAAATTTGCATTGAAAAAGCAATCCTAAGCAACACTTGCCGTAAAATCACACTGGTTGCAGGGGTCTGGGGGCGGCAGCCCGCAGAAGCTGGAGCTTTTTTAGAAATTTTGAAATAAAATTTGCATTGAAAAAGCACTCGTGCCGGAAAATTTTTTCGGCGGTGTCACGAAACTATAGGGGAGGGGACCACAGGAAAAAAGTGAAAAAGGGGGGCTCAAATTGCGCTGAATTTATGTAATACATTAATTAACTGAAACTGAATGTGATAATAGACTAAGCATATATATACGTACGTAGGCATGCGCAAGGAACAAAAGTAATCTTGAGCATCAGAAAAACGAAAACAAAAAAGGGAACAACCAATATATATTTGGAGATTTTTTAACTTTGAAGGTAGAATTTGTCAACTGGAGACGTATCAGAAACATGTGTCAGCTTTTTAATTTTCGTAAGGGGGGGGGGCTGCTACCCTCTAAGGGGGGTGCTCAAACCGCAAAGGGGAGGGCGGCAGCACACCCAGCCCCCCCCCTAAATACGCCACTGACATGTATATATGCTGCAAAGCAAAAAATATTGTACTTTGTATTTAATTTTATATTGTTTACTCTATCTGACTATACAAACATGTGAGACATTAATCAATTAACACAGAATATGATAATAGACCTGGCATATATATATAGGCATGCACAAAGAAAAAGGTATCTATGCCGAAAAAAACATCAACAGAACCGAACAAATTTAGAGATTTTTTCAATTTTGAAGGTAGAATTTGTCAATTGTGGAGGTATATATCCGAAACACTTTTGTCAGCTTTTAAATCTTCGGAAAGGGGGGGGGTGCGACCGACCCTCTAAGGGGGGGCTCAACCTCAAACCGCTAAGGGGGGGGCTGCAGCCCACCCAGCCCTCCCCCTCCCCCCTAAATACGCCACTGCTTAGAACTATACAGAAATTGGTGTGGTAAGTCAGTTTGAGATGCGCTTTCCACCTACATATTTAAAAAGGGCCTATGTCTAAAGGTTGGGCCAGGAAGCACTAGGATTTTATCCCCGCAAGACGCGTAAGGTTTTTTCCCCGCACCACTATAAAAAATGAAGCGTGAAATTTTCAGCATCATATCTTTAGTCAATTATATAGTCATAACTCATCAGTGAATCAGTCTAACATTTCGGACAATGAGACTCAAGTTTGCTTTGTGTCTTCTGATTTCAGATAGTATAAAGCGATCATGTACAGAATACTACCTCTCAGGTCATCAGCATTCCGGCGCGTATTGGATCGACCCGGACGGTCCTGGGGGCTCGCACGCCTTCCCGCTCATGTGCGACATGACGGTTGGGGGCGCCACCCTCGTCCACAACAGTCTACAGCACGGACACAGCTTCGCATTGCACTCTAAGCCCAAGGCTTACAAAATATCATACCAGTAAGTTGCAGTATGATATTGTAGTATTGACAGCAGTGTATAGTATTTTTGCTGATTGTAATTTCTTTTTATCATTTTAATCATCACCAACACACCACAACCCCAAACAAACAAGCCCAACCTCTAGAGTAGCGTTAAAAACTCTAAAAATAAGCACTTTCTCAATGCCTACCAGTCAGAGTGCAAAACAGACCTATAGCTTCTGTCAGCCGTAAAGTCACGTGACAGCCATGCTCAAATTAACGCCATGGCTGACAAAAAAATGATATATCTACAACCAACAAAACATGATATGCTCACGCGCGAAGTCAGCAAAGTAAGTAAACGGCAATACTCGGATTTACCCGAGTTTACCTATAGTATTTATGCACCCCCGGAATATTTGGTATATATATACTATAATATCCATAATAGTGTACTCGCCAGTCGCCATGATCAGTGTGTGTGTAGTGTTCAATTCAATAGCTAGAACCATATGTACCTGTACCCCCAGATATTGACTATTCCTTTTTTATGACGGTAAAACAACTAATAAAAAGGCTCAAAAGCCTCGGTTAGAGACCTTTGCCCTTTATATAAATGCTTATGGGATCCTCTATATATAAAACGCCGTGGAACCTTTTATATCAGTTGATTGAATCCTGTTATAATATTAATTGGTTTTATATATATATATATATTTTTTTTTTATTTTTTCTTAATTTTTCAGAGTGCCATCAGCATCGATATCAAGTCTCAAGGACATTTCATATGAGTGCTCTCAAGATATTCACTACCAATGCTCACAACCGCTCACAAAGTTTCTGTAAGAGCATTTAGTTGTTTTTGTAAACAAATGTGTTGATTTATTGCGTTAAACAGAACTACTGATCCAAATCTTGGCTGATTTCTTGTCTGTTTAGTTAAAGTTATGCAATCTACCTACTTTAGTCTTTACAATAGACTATACTTGGTTTTGGTCTGGGGATACTATGTGGTATAATGGCGCATGCTTTGTGGGGTTATGTCTCTTCCACTCTTCCACGAATATATGTAGTCACTTGCGAAGCACTCCTACCGCTCAAGGACAAAGTATATAATACCTAACGTTTGACCTGCCGTGCCGAGTCAAGCGAAATGGTTACCTTTACTTTTTACTTTCGAATCTTGCAGTTTTAACACATATGCTAGTCAATGACTTTGTGGCAAGCTCAATAACGTTGTGTTATTAATTGCTTTAGGTATTCGAACAGCTACAGTAAGAAGGACCGTTTTGATGTGTCCTTATCTGATGGTAAGTCTGGTTAATATTCTCATCGTGGCAAACTTTCATCGGTTTTTTTCTGCAAAAAAAACAAAAAACTTTTTCTACAAGTTAGGCTACTAAGCAGACAGCGCTGCAAGTTGGAGAATAAGATTAAAGGTTCAACAGTTTTTAAGTTTTTGGTTGGACAATGAAACTGAATTTCAGCATTTGCATAATTATAAGAGGTAAATGCCACTGCAACCGCTTTCGTTTATACTTTTTCTTTTCTTTTGTACATTTTATTACATTTTATGAGTACTAAAAATTTATTATTAAAGAAAGACTATATTCTTTCGTTAATTTTTTTAGAAACAGCAGAAAAGTTGGACAAGGCGTGCAAGTCGACAAAATTGGATCTCAGTCTAAATGGCCCAGAAGCCGGCATACAGTTGTTGGCTTTTGGGGGGCGAACGTTTGTGGGCAACGCTTCAGCTCGGTTCACTCTCACACTCGATAGCTTGAAGTGCACTGGGGTGCGGCATGACAATGGTATGAGATTGGACTGCCCGTGGATCATACATGTAGACGCGGTCTCAGTCTGAGGGGGGTGGGGGCTTGTCCGGGATTTTTCGAAGTTGTGAAATTGGCTTCTTTCTAGGCTTGTCCCGTTATTTAGGGGTCGTGAACTCACAGTGCAGTTATCTGTGTACATACATCGTCATGAAATTTTTTGTTGCGTAATTTTTAATTTGTTTTTTGTTAATCGTTTACACTTTATTTTTTATTTTATTGATACATAGTTAAAGAGCAGTATTTCCAAGTTTCCGACTAACCAAAAATTATTGGCGCTAATGGTGAAATTTTGAAATTATTTCTAAAATAGAATTACTACATAGTGTCCGAGTCACCCCCTTTAATGGATTTAGTCCAGTGTCTAAAACTAAATCAGTGTTATATCCGACCTACAGCTAAATACCCAGAGCTTTAAGTCGACCTAATTACGAAAAAAAATTAGCCACGAGTAAACTGTTTTTCAGCCAGCATCTACAAAATCGACACGGGCAATGGCTGGGTTCAGTTGGTTCGCAAAACGGGCAGCTCCACCAAGGTGACCATGCGCTTTCGGACTGGCAATATGGACGCATCACTCTTTCAGCTGAAATTTGGCAACGAAGCCAGTCTGGTTGGAGGATTGAGAGAGGGTATTTTCAAATTACAAATGAAATCGACTAAACTATAATAGCTTGTTAGCAAGCTGACTGATACTTAATATATTATGTACTTTAGGTAAACACGTTAAACACTATAAACTAGTACGCAGCACTCTGCAAGCTGTGCTGTTTTCGCTTTGTTTTCACAGATTTGTCGGAGTTATAAATGTAATAATTTTGATGATTTTTGTTTTAGGACTTCCTAATGACAATTTTTAAGCTAACTTTTATTAAGTCCCCAGTTTGTGAATAAACTTTTAGCTTAGCAAAAAATTTTTATTCTTTTAATATTGGAAGTATTGAACCATTAAAATCTTTTTGATTAAATTACAGTTACAAGATTGAGATTTATTCAATTCCCAGGCCGTTATGTGAAGCTGCATCTCTACAAAGCCGACCAGCGCCTACCCATCAGTTTCCAACGAATGCCGAGTCCCAAAGCTCTGGCCACTGGCGATAGTTGGCAGGAGCTCACCCTGAGACTGCTGAAGGGCAAAACGCTGCAAGTGATCATAGACGATTTTGTGGCCGAATACACCTGGCCTGATCCTAACCTGGACGCCTGGAACACCGTGGTGCTGGGAAATCATGAACATCGGGCGTGAGTTGGCACTGATTTGGTTGATTTGATTGGCTAAAGCCCGGTTTCTGTTTATCCTTAAGGACACAAGGACAGGTTTTGGTTAGCTGCTGTGAAAATTTTTGTTGTTGATTGTTTTGACTGATTTTTTGGATTTGATGAGTTAAAACTTCTTTAAATTTGTCCTTAAAGACACAGGAATAGGGACAAGGCCAAACTTTGGTCAGCTGCTGCGAAGAATTGACGAGATCCTTTTGGCTGCTTTTTCACAGTCGAGCTGCACTCGAACTCAACTTGGTTCATGCAAATGCCATGATTAGACTGGCAGATTTTTTAGTAGATTAGCAAGCGCCAGAACGAAATAGACACTGAACAGACTCGTAGCCGAGTAATTATTATCATTAGTAATTATCATTAGTAGTAGTTGAACTCCTGTTCTGTTACAGTTAGATACGTCAGAAACGCTTGGTACGGCAGGTTCAAACAAAGTGTTTAAACCTGTTTAGTCTATTTTAAGAGTTAGCCCTTAGTGAGCAAACCCCTTAATATTAGTAATCCGTTTATTACCTTTTCAGAGACCATGATATGAAGGGTTGTTTCCATATCGCCTCCGTAGTTGAGGATCATTTTGACGACTGGGAGATTACAGCGTACGTTTACGCACTTTGTTTACTGTTACGTTGTTGAATTGATTCTGATTAAAAATCATAATTTGATCAAATTGTTGTTCTGTATCTACAGAAATTTTTCAACAACTTTTAAAATTAAACTAAGAGAATTGAATTTTAGTAGATCGAGCGTTTGTATAAAATACTTTTTTTAATTTGGTGAAAAAAATATCTAACCTCTATATTTTTGCAGCATTTCGGCAGTACTGACCAGCTCTTGTGATGGCTGCTCCAGACAACGTTGTGACTGCCCTGTACCGAATCAGTGCGATGATACCCAAGGTAGGGGTTTAATGAATTAAAATGGGATTAAATAAAGTGCGATTTTATTATAAATGTTTGGGCCCTTTTAATCGGATTAAACGGATTGGACTTATCTTAGTGCGAGGTTTAGTAATGGCAATGCGGGTTCAACGGACAAGACAAATTTATTAGCCGGCGTGGTTAAGTTCGTTTAGTCGTACTGAAAATTCAACAACCAAAACTTAATGAGTCCGTTGAAGAAGTGTAAAAGTTGAAGTAGTTAGTATTTTTGCAACTTTTTGCTATTTCTTATTAGTCAGAGTGTCTTTCGTTGAATCTGTTCGCTGATTGGTTAATTTGGATTCTGTTTCAGTTTGGAACAATATGATTGCCTTTGACGCGCAGCATTCTCAGGGAAAGGAAACCTTCATGTATTACGATATTCAACCGTACCACGGAGGATCCGCCAGCAAAATTGATCTGATATCCTTGGCGTTTAAAACGTATCAGGTAATATTTATTTATCATGTAATTAATGATCCGATTGAGTAATCCTACTGTATCAGTTTATGCTTTAGATTCAAGTTTGTATGACATGTATGTATGTCATGACGTTTTCCTCACAACCACACACACATAGAAAAACCTTCAATTTTAAATATGCGTTTTTCAAATCAGTTTTTAACACAAAACGAACTTCAGAAGAAGACAGGGTTGCCCTCGCCATGACACCAATTTACCAAACAGGTCAAATTTACGCATATTAAGGACAGCTTGTAGCGTGAGTTTTCAGATACTCTCCTGAGACAGCTAAATGAACATACGACTGTAAGCGTGTATGGAAATGTAGGTGTTCTAGCTATAATCTTTGGTCATGTTTCAGCCCAACGCCCTGATTCTATGGGTGTTCCTACGTGAAGACCCGAAGGACGTTGGGGAGCATATGCAAATTGACTTCCTGAAGCTCCGGCACCGATTCATTCAAGTATCCCTGCATAATGCTCAGAATCTCACCCTGATGGATTGCCAGAAAAAAGGGCCCTACAAACCCAGGCGTAGCGATTTGTTTCAGTGCCGAAGCTGTACTATTACCAAAAAAACTGGTAGGTTTTTCATAGGCTAGTTTGCACTAAATTAGAAGTCTTACAGTTGTAACAATATATAGAAATTTCAGCGGCTGAATTTCCCATTCGGAATGATTTAATAGGTTAACAGAAACTTTATCTTGCGAAAGACATCTTGAAACTTCAACTACCACCAAACCTCGACAGCGTAGTTTCAAATCCGATGGTCTAAAAATGATTGTCATAAAATGTGGTTACAATATATTTACAATATATTTACAATATTTACAATATATTTACAATATATATTAACCTAATAATAATGAAAATGATAATAAGCCGATTTCGCCTTCGCAGTGATCTCTATGGCTGATCAAACAGCATAAACAGCATAAGTTACAGCGGTTTTTGTCCGGGCGCCACGGTCAGTACTACGTCAACCTGCTGTAAGCGGATCGTGTGACCCCTCATTTTAAAGCGCTTCGTTTCACCAATCGAATTGTGAAATTTCCAAGTGGCTGCGACCCCCACAGCAAAAGTTATGGGATTTTAAGTGTTTCACATCATAGAACATTTATCATAATTACATCGTAATTACTAAATAACGAAATGTGTTCTTTTTCCTCGTTTCCTTTGCGGAGCCATAACTGGCCCTTAAAAACCCGGACAGACAAAAGAGCAGTATCATTGGACTGCTGGCGTGAAGGGCTTTCAAATAAGGGGTCACTTGACTGCATAGCGCTTAACATTCAAATGCCATTAAATTTATGTATGTTGTCGAACTAGTCTAAACTAGACGCACTAGTCTTGTAATAATAAATATTAATATTGCACATTTTCCTGAAGGAGATAGCCATAGTTTTTTTCTGGTGAAACTTTTTCTGGTTTTTTTCTTTCGTCTGTGGGCGGGTACACCGACTGGTATTGCCGATTTATGTCATGTCTTCTGGTAAACATGGTCAATTTAGAAATGTGGCCAATTCCTAGATTGGAACGAACTAGGGTCTGCATCTGAATGTATGGTCGGTTTTGAGCAAAAGTAAACGCATTCACGGAAAACATAAAATAAGTGGGGTATTTTTGGAAATCGAGGTTTTATGATGTATTTGAGCAATTTTTCGCCATAACTAGTATCAGGAATAGATATTTAGAATAATATTTAAACTTGCCAGCACCAAGAGCACATTGTTTTAGGCTGGAATACGTTGAAATCAGTCTCCCTCGCCGTGGACGCCAATGAATTTTACAGTGCGCTGATGGCAGACGAATTCTCATGCATTGCTCCTGCTCAGACCGCGGTCACCAATAAAGGCGATGGTATAATTATTACCAAGAGTACATAATAGGAAGAGTATGACACTCTCCCTATTATGCCTGGCAGCGCGCGTCCAATGCGCAGCGCGAAATAGGCCTTTTATGTACGGTTTTGAGGGGGGGGGGGCACCCCCCCTCAAAACCGTACATAAACGGGCTATTTCGCGCTGCGCATTGGACGCACGCCCGAAGGCATAATAGGAAGAGTGTCATACTCTTCCTATTATGTACTCTTGTTATTACTCAGTTTTCAAAAATTTAAGAATTCTTTTATTTTGTTTTTTCTGACTTCGCTATTTTTATTATGATTCAAACAGTAGCTGACTTTTTGCCTGCAAGTCAAACTAATATATTATCCGTATTAGTGCGTTAACTATCATGATTGTATATACATTAGGTATTATGAACTGCACTTGGACAAAAAAGTACGCGTCAGAATTTTAGAGCAGTCTTAGTACATAATAGTGTCTCACTCTTATAGAGGAATATTACTCTTGCTGATCATTTTCAGGAATCTTTCACAACTCCCCCGACGACTCTCTCCTGCTAGAACACCGCAAACACGCTGCCCTTTTTATCGGAGATCTGCCCAGTGCCAATAATCTAGTTCACGGTTTTTCGCGTAGTCACATGGGTGACAGTATGACACCACGATTTGATGGCTGTATTGGCAATGTGAAAATTGGCCACAAAGCCTTGGAAATAGACTCGGATCGGGTGCTATATCGTATGTGATGGCTTTGTATTTTGGTTTAAATTGTTTGGTGATCGTTTTTACAGGGCTTTTTGTGTCCCACGGCCGACTTTATTGAGATTGGATGCGTTTGGTCTGAGTAAGACGGTACTTTGTCTGATTCAGCCGAACGGGTCTGAGGGTCGAACGGTGTGAATAAAGTTTGCCAAAATAAGCGTGTCTATTAGGAACAATTTGGAACCTAAAAACCACATAGGGGAGTTATCCGTTCACCACCCTTTCATTCTCAGCCGTATATAATTTTCTAGGACTTTAATAATCACTAAAAAGCTGTATTCGAAGTTAATAGATTATTATGTATCAGTTTTGTTTATTGCTTTTGAACATCAAAAAATAAACCACAATCCAAAAGATTGCAACTAATGTTTTTGCTTTTAGTGACATCATGGTATCATGTTGTCAATAAAATTGAATCATCTGCACTCAGCTTTAAACAAACAAGTCACACTTGATTGTGTGATTTTCTAAAAGTATTGATCTTAGTAAGAATTGCATGATTTATTGCTTGCAGGGCCTCAGAGCAAATGTGTTGATTTTGCCAACTGCTTCATGTGCGAAAGCTCCAGCTCCGTGTGCTATCCAGAATCCTACTCGGTCTCTCAAGCACCGGCCAGTTGTGACTGTACCAATGATTTCAGAGCCAGCGAACGCTGTGCTAGAGGTAAGAGGGGAAGTCATTTTCAGACTTTCTGACTGCTGAATCAGATTAGTCTGTCTGAATGTGGCTTGGTTCGTACTTGTCGTTGTCGTTTTGTCCCTAAGCAATGCCAAGACAATATTGTCGTGTTAAATAGGAAACTTCTGGGCATGAGAATAAAATGCATACAGAGGTCACAAGGAAAGAAAGTAGCTGAAATGATTTTGTCTATTTTCAACTGCAGTTGATCAATTTTTTTCTGGGTATAAATTGCAAAGGTATTACCCAAATAACTTTAAATTAGTGCATTCCGCTGAATTAAGTTTTGTATTAGACCTGTAGTGTATGTAGCGATGAAGAATCTGTTAATTTATCTTATTAATACCTTATCAATTTAATTTTAAACGCCAAACTGACATAATTTAATTTAACTTATTAAACTTAATTAAACTGACAAACGGCAATGATTATTGCTGCTAAAGCTGTGATTTCTTTGTTTTCAGAGCCTGTGGTGGCGGCCTTTGCGCCGAGTGCCAACATTCCGGTCACCATCAAATTTCCTGGCCATATGGCCTTCTGGAAAACCGTGCTGGCCTTCAAACTGGCCCGGGTGCCCGCTACCGAAACCAAATATTGCCTTTTCAGTATTATGGACATTGGGTAGGACTGTCGTGCTATAGAAAGAAAGATAAAATGTATGTCTTAGGGGCTGTTCATAAATTCGGATTAACGGGATTAGATTAACTGAATTAACTATAATAACTCCACATAAAATTCTAGTAACTTTCCAAGAAGTTGCACGTTTATGCAAAACACAGGGGAGCAACTGTATCAAATTTGGAAAAGGTGTCATGCTTCTGTATTGAGTTATTCCAGTTAATTCAGTTAATCTAATCCAATTCGTCTGAATTTGTGAACAGGCCCTTAGTCTAAAGCATATAATATCTAAATCATAATTAACCGAAGCGCCTTGTATGTTTTAAAATTAATGCTCGTTCTAAAATAATTGGTCTAGTTAATACATTGTCTGTTTGGATGAACCTTGGTCCTTTTAGGAGAAACTATGTCTATTTTTTGTAACAAAAACTTTTATTATACTTTTTTTGCAGCAGCTTGTGTTTGTTTCAGACTTATGGTGAATATTCACGTTTCAGTCCGAAGTACTCTAGTCATTCACTGGGATGAGTCTGTTCGTAAGTTGTTTTTTGTCTGCTTTAAAATGCTTAAAATCATCTATTTTTCACGGTCGAGTCATTCTTAGATTGACTGTCCTCGTGTATTTCAGTTTTCAGTTCTGAGCTAAACAGTTACTATTTTGTTTTTGTGCAAAAATGGTAGCTGATTTAGTTTTTATATAATTTTTAGTAAATATCCAATACATTTTCTATGTCTTTTATCATTTAATCTGATACAATAGAAAATTGTCTCACTCGTCGGACTTGGGCAGAAACATTAATGTTGTGTCTTTTGCGTAACTTAACTCAGCGTTCCTTTTAAAAAGAACTTAGTTAGTGTCATATAAGTTGTGATTGCCAAAGTGAAAATAAATGAAAATTGGATTGCTTTTGTTATTTCACTATTTTCTATTCCCGATTTGACATTCAATTGATTAAAAGCTAAATGATGTTTTCAGATAAATTCAACATTGGACCAAAGCAATGGAATTTCCTCAAGATTCACGTGGATCCGTTGAGACAGTTCCTACAAATACAGGTATGGCTTTTGATAGCTACGCTACTGCTTATTCCTGTAATTATTCCATAATTGATAATAACAAGAGTACATAATAGCACTTGCATATTATCTAATCATGTACTCTTGGTAATAATCATTAAAAATTATTTTTACTTTCAACTACTCGCGGTTGCTTGCATACTATTTTTTGCAGATTCAGATAGTGTTGAAAGGCGGACTTACAGTAGTAAACTTTTTTGTCCTTGAATTCTATCGCATAATTTATATCCTATCCTAAGCTTTTTCCGTTTGCGTTTAAAATAAACAAAAGTCATCACCACATCAACTTAATGGTACATCTGAGCAATTTCAGAGAGACACCAATCTCTTTTTTTCTGCTCACTGCTGACCCTAAATGTATAAACGTCTATATTAGGAGTGCACGTTGAGTGGTTTTTGTTTCAAGGTAACCGACAGTATATCAAGAGTACAGAATGAGTGGTTTTATTCAAAGGTAAACAATTCCATTTCAAGAGTACACAATTCATCGGTTTTCTCCAAAGGTAAACGATTCCATATCAAGAGTACACAATGATTGGTTTATTTGCAGGTAAATGGTGAAGAAGTGATCGGGAAGGCAGACGACCTGGTGCTATTCTGTGACTCCATGCTGGTGGGCAGTTGCCCGGCGGACGACTATAAACGCAAACGGGCCAAACGCACCTCACTGCCGGACACATTCGACTATGAACCCTTCACGGGCATGTTCGGAGGTGAGCGGATATTAGAAAGGGATTAAGTTGTATAATATGACCAACTGAGTCTAATTAAGGAGGAACCATATCCGCGGTTAGGACAGTTACAACCAAAGATGCACATAGGGGAGGGGGGTAAGGGGGGTGTTCACCCCCCTTCCCCCCCTCAGACATCTTCCACCTCCGCCCCCCGACCCCCCACGTTCCTCTGATGGCCAAAAAAGTGCTTCAAAAATGCGTAAAAAGTGGAAAAATTTTTCGCCTGCGGGCAAAAAAGTAGCTAAAAAATGAGTTGAAAATCGAAAAATTGTGAAAAAATTTCGGCTGTCGCCGAAAAATGGCCAAAACTAGTGACCACCCCCCCCCTTCCGCCAGGGGTTGGACACTCCCCTTGACGATTTCTCCCGTGCATCTCTGTACAACTGTTTGATAGCTTATATTTTGGGTCAGGCTAGCATTTGCAGTTGGAGAGTCTAGAAGAGGGGGCGCTGATAGGGATCTCTGATGTTACCAATTTAGGAAGGAGCCTGGATGAGATCCCTTAGCGGTGAGCGAATTTAAGTTGCAGGGGGGGGGGGGGCGATCCCCTCCCCACGCCTATATTGTGTGTTCATTAATGATGTTCGCTAGCGAATTCGTGAATTCGCTGTTAGATATTATATGACTTGTATAGCTATCATTCTTCATCGATATCACTAAACAATGTTACTCATTGTAACTGTGTTCTGTAGAATAAGAAATCCCTTTGATTGACTTGTTATTCGTCACAATCCAAGTTTCAGCCTTGCAAAAGTTTTCAATTCATTCAGCACATGTAAAGTTGACTGGTGTTAGCTCACAATTTGTCTGTATTGTTAGAACGAGTGTTTTAGCTGTGAATAAATCTTTCGCGCTTACTGTAATTTTGAAGAAACCTAACACTTTTCGTTAATGGACATTTCCCATATTTTTCAGCTTCGGCCCGTTTTGGCATTCTAATTCATTTTTGAAAGGAATTTAGTTTTTTAACAATACGCTTTTATGTTAACCAACACCAACCGTTATTTTGAAGGGAAATTTTTGTTCCTCAGATTACAAACTTAGATAAACGTACAGGTGTTAGTCACTTACAGTAACTTAGTAACTTACAGTTGTGTTGAAATTATGGCTTGTTACTGTCAGTTCACTTGGAAAACGTGCCAAGTAGCTTCAGGAAATTTGTGTAAAAATATTTGTCTAAAGCTAAAACAGCAACTGAGTTCGGTTATAATTAATTTTGTAAAAAATTAAATCGCTGACTTAATTTAACTCGTTTAGTCCGTTTAACCCGATTTGCCGTTCCTAAACCTCGGACTAAAATAAGTCCAGTCCGTTTAATCCGGTAAAGGAATATGTCATTTGCCTGCTGTCAAACTATAGCTCAAAAGTGAGATGTATGCAAATTCATCCGTGACTATAATAAGGAATATTAATTATTTATGAACATCTTACTGATTAGCTATGGGGTTGTCTCTGATGCCGTGAACTAGCTTTAGCTTGGGCATCCGGGAAAACGTTCTGTTGTTTTTTAGCTGTAAACAAAGTGTATTTTTATGCAGCAGAGCAGTTGTCAATTTGTCCATTTAGTTAAAACTGTATATAAGCCATATTATATACAGTTGAACTTCCTTGTAGTTTTTCTATTCCAGTGATTGAAAAATTAGAATAGTGGACACATATTATAATTTAAAAACCTGTGTTTTATGTTTCTTTTTTACTCCTTTAAGGGATGGAATATTGGGTATTCGAGAGAAAATGTGTTTTTTATTTTTTGACTTTCATATTTTTTTAAATTTAAAAAAAGCAGTCAGAAAATCAACACTCCTGTCCGACATCGCCTATTGTGCATCCTAACACTGTTACCAATTTTATCCTGCTCACACCTGTTTTTAGTACAAAACAGGTTTCATGTTCTTTTGTAACTTATTTTTAAACCCAAAATTTCAACGCAAAAAAAAAGCGAAAAAACGCACATTCTAAAAACTCAGCACTTTTCTCGACGAGGGCGCGCCACGACGCACTTTGACCGGGAGACAAAGCAGCCAAAGCGACAAAAAGAAAAAGAAAAGAAAATCGCAGCTAAAAATCCAAAAAACTAAAAAAAACCAAAACAACACCAAAAAAATCAAAACTTGCAATCTAAAGTGCAAAATGATCAATCCACTACAAACAGGAACAACAAAACAAAAGACAGCAAACATCAAAAAAATGAAAAGAATATGAGACAGTTAACATCCATTATGATTTATGATTAAGATTGTATATGATTAACATTAGAAAAAATCCTGTCGAAGCATGCCACACCCAGCAACAGCAACTTTCTTAAAAGCATCAGTTAATGCCAGAATAAGAGAATTCTATTACATATCTGCTGAAATTAGCTGCGTGTTTACAGTGTTAATAATTAAGTTCCTGCCACCCTAATTTGGCGTAATGATGCCGTCTCCTGGGGAACTGAGTTAAGTCCCAAAACACCAGATACTTGGCTTCTGGGGGCTGCCGCCCCCAGACCCCTGCAACTACTGCAGTTCCCGTTTTGTACTTTTTCAAGCAAAATTGCATCCTTGTAGTCTTTTTCAGCCTGCTAAAATTCAAAACTCTGCTTAGCTTCTCAACAACATACCGACATTGACGTGATCAGCACCGACATTGACGTGATATTTAAGTCCCTATTGAATAACGCACTGTGCAGCGTATCGAATAAAACAAAAAATATGCTGAGACGCCACGGCCAGGTCCATAGTTATTAAAAGTCCAAGTCCCCGACTCTCAGAAACCAGAATTTATAGTTAAGCTCAGCTTTCGCACAGTTTTTAATGGGCAAGGCAATGGCGTACCCAGGGAAGGGTGAATGGTCGGAATTGCCCCCCCTCCCGAAATTTTTTCTAATTGCACAAGGGTTCTTCCTTTTGCTTTTATTGCCTGGTCGAAAAAATTTTCCGATACGTTTCCAATTGATCAAATTTAACCTAAAAATAAAAAAATTCCAATTCTGGCAACGTGGTCTTCCATTTTCGATACACATTTTTATGTTAGTATTGAAAATAGTGCATTTTAACCCATTACAAAAAATCTAAAAGCCATTTCCCCCGAAATTTTTTTCGAGGTACGCCACTGCTTAAAAGTAGAAATGAAAATTTTTTCAGAAAAATTTTTTAAACTCAAAAAGTGTAATTGAGGACGGCCAGTGCCATAACAAAGTGATTTTCACCTAAAATACGCGCTTAGATAACATTATAACCGCCCTGCGCACTTTTTTTCAAAATGACGCAAAAAAATTTGGGCATGTGCGTCAGACGACGCAAAATTTTTGACGAAAAAAAAAACACTGGTAACTTTAATCATTTTTAGGTTGAAACTACCTTAGTTGGTCAAAAACAAACTGTTTACTCACAAACTCAAATGTTCTTTTTCCAATTTACTGAAAGTTTTTCCCTTCCTGACTGGTTCAATGTTTACCATTGGGGAGTTTGATCATAAGCGGGCTTTAGTTTCATTTGTTGAATAATTGATAAATATGTTATATGACATTATTTGCTATTATATGTCATTACAAATTTACATGAGGGTTGTATAAGGGCCATGAGGGCCATGGGGCGACCCCACAAAAATACGATCGGGAAAGCTCATGTAAATTCGAGAAAAAGTAGGTAAAAATTTCATTTTTTGTAAATTTTGCAGTAATCCAGAAACTTTCATTGCGGTGAGGTCGCGATCATTAATAATATATATATATATATATATATATATATATATATATATATATATATATATATATATATATATATATATATATTTATATATTTATATATATATATATATATATATATATATATATATATATATATATATATATATATATTATACACATATACGGGGGGGGGGGGGGGGTGCGTGGGGGTAGTGTTTTCCTCCCACCCACCCAACCCCCCCCCCCCCAGAAGGCACCTTCACTCCCCCCCTCAAAAAATGTATATACTGTGGCTCTTTAAGGCAAAATACGTGAAAAATTGCTTCGCATGCCCCCGCCCCCCACCCAGAATTTCCTTTTTGCCAATGGTAGACAGTGTCCTCAAAATTTGGCTACAACGACACCCCCCCCCCCCCCCCCCCGGCAAACTTTGGCCCCTTCTATTCGCTATTTGTATATGCCGCTTATATATTTCAGAATTCATTGTCCTGCTAACCAAACGATCACTGGGGTATTCCTATTCGAAACTGCTGCAGCCGGGCTTTCAAGAAATTGACGTGATCAGCTATCTGCTCTATAACAGCACATTTCAGAGCAGCATCGCCGCCGTACACGATCCCAAAGCCGCATTCAGTCGGGATGAACGTGAACGCATTATGTGGTCTCCGGTGAGAAGTTTGCTAAAACAGTTTGACCAAAAAATGTTGAACACTGAGACAAAACAGGTGGCGTCATTTTAGCAGCTACTCGCTGTACTCTTAATAGCTGCATTAGTGCTTTTCGTTATGAAAAAATTATAGGGTGGATTTGACAAAGGTGGTTTTACTAAACCATGGTTCTACCTGCGTTTTTATATGATTTGCACATAATTTCATTGCGAACTATCACCTGATTCGTTGAATTTCGTAAATTTTCTTAAACCATGGTTATAGCGCAGTTGAAATTTGAAAAGCACAGCAGGTCTGTGTTTTGCTGAAATATCAGCTGAGCTAAAACCATGGTTTTAAAAAATCTACGAAATTCGTAACGAATCAGGCTATGTGCAAATCATATAAAAACGTATATAAGTAAAACCATGGTTTAGTAAAACCACCTTTGTGAAATCCACCCATAATGTTTTACTTATGTCTCAGTGTTCAACATAGTTTGGTCAGACTTTAGTTCGATTAAGCGCCAAGCTGAAGAGATATTTTCACTGGTTGCGTGACCTAGGACATAGCAAGAGACCTTTATCGTAAATGCTGGAGTCACGTGACTTCTGGTTGACTTAAATAAGGCTTCAAGTTGAGAGTTTTTTTCAGACTTGAACAGCCTTGTCAGGGTCGATTCACACTTACTGCCATGTCCGTTTAGCTAGCAAAATTATGAAGTAATCACACCACAATACCACATGTTTGTCTTATACATCACTGATGCCGTCATTTTTCCGTAATGTTGCCGGTTCAATGGACACACGGCTGTAAGTTTGAGTTGAGCCTCATCTAAAAAATCTCTTAATAACTTATTGTTGTTACTGTCATCGAGAACAGATTTATTTTTTTTAGAAACTGACTTTTTTAATTTGTGTGTGTGTGGGAGTGGCTTCCTCCAACAAATTCTATTTTTTATTATCTGTGTTTTGTAGCCGATTGTTGAGTTTTTTATCCTGAACTAGAAAGGACTAATTGTTCTTTTCTGTGAACAGTACATATTATATTTGCTATATAAAGGTTTCGGTTCAAAGTCTATTCTATTCTAGAATTATTCCAGAATAAACCAATTTCTGGAAAACTTTATAACTGTGAAGTATAGTTTCTGGAAGACAGAAAATGAAATTTTTTTCCACCTTTTGAATTTGCTGATTAGATTGTATTAAAAAGCCAAGTTTTCATTATACTTCAATCCAGTTTAACCACTTTCTTTAGTTTTAAGTCATCAGAGAGTCACATAGTATTTATATTGGCAAGAGTACATAATAGTGTCTCACTGTTGGAGTAAGTGCAGAGCTTCTTGCTGCTGATTGGCCGTATACATGTTTAACAAATCTTAAGCAGAAAGGCCGAAAACGACAAGCATATCTGCGATAAGCTAGAAAACATGGAGGTGGCAGAGTGTCTCGCTCTTTTTCTATAGAGTGAGACACGCTTATGTACTCTTGACATTACTATTATTATAATTTTGTACATTGTGGTTGTTTATTTATTTGAGAATTCTTTTCGGTTGACTCCTGAACAAAGTCTGTCAAGTTGCGGCAAGTTTAATTATTCATTAAACAGAATATTGTATCTGTGGTCATGGCCGAAACTGCTTATATACTGACTTTCCCAGCTGTTTTCCCATGAGTTTCCAGGTGCATTAGACTTCATCTTACTAATGCAAATTGCATAGTTGCGTTTTTTTATTTATTACCAACTAAGAGATCTACTATTCAGATTTACCTTTTCAGACCATACCCAACCATTCCGTTAGATTATTTTTTACGCTGAGCCAGGACGGCTAAATGACAGGTGTTGTGTAAAGCATACGTATTTTGATTTTTTACTGCGTAAATTTAGGGGACATTGCGTACATGCGCGGTATGTTACGCAAAAAGCATTCATAGAGAGCTTTGAAGAAAGACAGAGCTCTTTCCTCGCACTAAGTATTGATTACTTTATCGTCTATTGCTTCCGTGTAGTTTTTGTAATTTTTAACGGAGAGGGGGCAGATAAATTGATTGGTCAATGGGTGGGGGGTTGCCGTAAAAGTAAGATGCGTGTGCACAGTGCACCTGACTCTTAACTTAATCAACGAATTTCGTTTAAATATAAAGTAAATTACTTTTTTGTATTGTAGTAAGTTGTAATGAGAATTATGAGTTCTTTTGATGGAATTTTTTGGAATATAGTATTACTGCAGCCGCAAAAAGTGACCGGTTTCATAGGAATACTATTCCTATTATTTTCATTTTTTGCGTTTTTTAGAGAGTAAAAAAGTCTGCTAGATTTATATCAGTAACTAAATAAATCTCACTCAAACTTTCACTTGTAGCACGCAATTTGCTTATGTAAATAGCTGAGAAATAGCTGGGCTCTAAAATAGAAAAATTAGAAGAATAGGTTTTCTTTTTTGCGTCTTTTAATTAGAAAGTTAACGTGTATTTTCCAACGCCTTCTTTTGTCAGCGAAAGGCATTCTACTGTAATATGCCGTTTGACGGCTACTAACTGATATTTTAAGGTTTTAAGGCATCAAAAACCGTCAAAACTAAAGTCTGACCATAAATTGCTGAAGTGCTGAACCCTGAAGGGAGGAAGTGGGGTGGTTTTTACAACTACTTCACAGTGTTGGAATATGTAGTCATTTTGGACAGAAATCACGGGTTTCCTTCTGTCTGGGTTCAGCAATTTTTGGTCAGACTTTAATATTGCTTGGTTTTTTAACAGTATCACTGAGCACAGAGTGAATAGTGACTGGATTTTATTACACCTATCAATACTTATTGCTGAACTAAACCATTCTCGTTTAAAGTTGCTCATCTACATATTTTCCCTTCTCGAGTCGGTAGACAAATATTTTTGTGAGGTTATTTTCCTCCAGTTTTTTATAAAATATTTTTATATAAGCATTTGTATACTTATCCGTCTTAGGCTTAGGCTGGTTTTGCCACTGTGGCCCGATGGTCTTAAGTATTTCAGATTTTCAGGAATATTTTGGTTAGATTCTAATGCAATCCGAGAGTATATATTTAGAAAAATTTTCAGTTTTTAAAGCTACTATAGAGTGAATTTCAAACTGTCAGTTTTTTGTTTCACACTTTTAGTTTTTTAGTGGAGTATATACAATACCGACCAAAATTACTTTCTACAGACTCAGAAGTAAAAACGGAGTCGGAGTCACTTGATTCCGGAGTCAAAGTGTTCAGTTTTATATAATTTGACTTTGAAATCAAGTGACTCCGTTTTGACTCCGGGGTCCGCAGCACTTTTAGTCGGTACCATGCAAGCTGCGTCAGTCAAAAGATTGTATATAACTTGTAAGCGGCTGTGACTAGTTCAGCGGAGTTTAAAAGTCTAATTTGATTCCATTTCCACACGCCTTGTGTATATAGCTTTATAGGCTGTGAAAAAACAACTGCATCTTTTTCTGTTCATTTGGGTTACTTTTACGAGCTAATTATTTTTAAGTTAATTGCCTTAGCCGGTGCTTTTTCGATCATTCTATTCATTTTCGCTCTCAGATAATTACTAATTAAGTATACAAATGTGCTTATTACGCAACGTTATTAACGCTTTAGGCAATGACCAAGCTTTTCCGTGTTGCTAAAGTATACATCAATTTCTAGGTTTATCTAGACTACGGTATTCTGAGCCATAAATGGAATTTTTCAACTTTGTAATACAATTAGTGTAAAATCAAACTGGTCGAGACTAAAACACTGTATCAAAATTAGATTGACTGTTTATCATCCTTTAATCGTCCGTCTTATTGCTTAAATAACTTCACTGTATATTAATTAAAACTTTCGTCAAAATTTAATCTAATTTAAATTCATTTTTGCATAAGTAATTGATTTTCGCGGCTGCAGTACTTGCAAAATGTGTACTTTCTTTTTGAATCTTCTCTTTTAGAGCTCAAGCATTTTTTCAGCTATTTTATTTACCTCATAATAATTTACTAATTTTAGCTGTATATAAGCCCGTATTCTTTATTCAAAGAGAAACTTTCAGTGTGATATTATTTCTATTTTTTGAGACGCATACTGATACCTTTGTTTCGTTAAGAAATGGCTTGGTGAATTTTTATTTTGCTCATGAACGTTTGGACTTGAATTGTATTCTCAAACGTTGGATTTTCTAGATCTAAAATTGTCCGGTAAACTCAGGCCTTATGACCAGATTACATCTAAAAGTAATTTTACGTTTATTTAGTTTTTATTTATTTTATTTATTTGATTCCAAATATGGATTAAGGTGGTAGTTGCGTTTTCGAGGTTTTTGTGATTTCTATGTAAACTTTGCGCCACCAGTACTCAAGTTATAAGTGACGCCTGAGCATAAATTTTTGGGACAGTATTGTAAAGGTCAAAATCCCCAGGCATGTCTCTCACTTTTTTGAAATTTCACCTGTGGACAGTTTTAGAGGGTTTTATTTAAAAAAAAATCTCTAAAATTTTTCTGTTTTTTTTTTTTTTATTTTTTTTTTAATTTATTGACTAGTTATTAAAAAGTGGGGGACACGCCTGGGGATTTTAAACATGTCAAAAACCTTACCAACTTTCAGCCCCAACAGGTAATCGTATGATTCAGAGCTGTGGCGCAAACTTTTTGTAAAATTTTTTAATACTTTAGAAAGGACCTTTCCTTAGTCGCTTATACTGGAAAGAAAATCAAAGGTTAAATTTCAAGGCACGGCATACATTTAGGAAATATAGTGTTCTACCTAATGCAAAAGACCGCTTGTGATTAGAATTTGTAAACGCTGAGCTATGGCTTTTCAAAAAAACACCTAAAAACGCAATTACCCCCTTAAACGGCTTAGATTAAAATTCTTTTACCCAATAACTTAGTGGGCTTAGCAGCTTAGCTTAGTTAGATTACTTTAGAGAAAGTTGAAGTTGATTTACAAAATTTTGTGCTCTACTATGAGGTGTAATGATTAAATGCTTAGTTGGCAGGCAACGTACGTTTGGCTTCATGGAACGAGAAGTGACTGGCAAAACAAATTTTAATCCATTTCAGGAATTCGTTAATCGTTATATATATTATTAGAGTAATTTAATAATATATAAACGGGTTGAATGGTGTTAACGCTTAAACTTAATTTAAATTATTTATCTACTATAAAAGATAAGAAAATATATAAAAGTTGTCACGCGTAATTCGCAATCCTGTGACATGGTGTAAATTTGGTGTGTCTTAATGTCTGGCATGCTTAAAGTTGTGTGGGTGAGGAATTACCTGAAATTTAGAGTCACAGATGAATTTAATTCTATGTGCTATCTATAAGCAGATTTATGCGTGCTTAATGTGTCTTTAATTAGCTCTGCTGTGAGTTGAACTTAAATGGAGTGTCATAGTCCATATTTACACGTTTTACTACATGTAGGAAACTAGGAAAGTAGCAGGAGACAGGGTATTAGAGTAGAATTTAAAACAGTATGTATATATTATAGTGAAACTTTAAAGTCAATTTACATTAATAGATTACTAATTATTTCGAAAATATTTGTATAAATTAGTCTAAACTTAAAGTTTCAATCATCTATTATTTGTTCAAAACAAGAATGGGTTACATATTAAATAAAGGCGTTGCTTGATGTTTATTTTTTGTCAGAACTGTTTTCATTCTAAGGAATCAGAAATCAGAGAAACTATATATATTTCAGTAATCAAGCCAATATATACCATTGACAAACGACTATATGATATTGAGCTAATTATTATTATATATATATATATAATAATTATATATATATATATATATAATATGTGTATAATAATATATGTAATAGATGACTGTAAAAATATAATAAGTTTTTTGCGTATCCAGCCACCTGATTGACACTACGTAGGTCTCTATCTTTTTCAGAACATGAGCTGTAGCCTTGGTGACTTGGAAACTTTTTCGGTCTTACGGTCTATTTAATCTAATATAACGCTCTGAAAATTTCATTAAAGTTCAGGCTAAAATTGATTGGCACGTCCGCAAAGTCAAAAATAAGACTTGTGTTTTCGTACCAGGTATTATGTATATATATATTTTTTTGTATAAAAGCGAAAAGTTTCAGTCAGATTTGTAGTTTTTTTATGGTGAATTTTCTGAATTAGTTATTTTAAGTAAAAAACTCTAAACCCTGAATTAACGACCAAGGGCGGTCTCAGAGCGGGGGGCGGCCGCCCACGACCCCCCCGAAATTCTTCCCGACTGAAATTTTACACAAGGGTCCCCCTTTGGTTTTTATGGTCCGGCCGGAAATTTTTTTTGATGCGTCCCCAATTGACCAAATTTGGCCTAAAAATCAAAAATGTCCCCCAATGTTTTCCTCGGGGCTGCCGCTCCCAGACCCTTGCAACTCTGTGGCTTACTATTCCTTGTTATTATCTTTCATCAAAGCCTATACATGTACATTACATTAGTACATTATGCTGGATTTGCATATCTACACGAGTATATTATGCTGCATTTAGTTTTGTAAACACTGTCTGATGTGACGTTCCCATCATCTGATTTATTTTCCTGTCGGAAAAAATTTCTGATACGTCTCCAGTTGACCAAATTCGGCCTAAAATTTGAAAAATTCTTCATTTTTCTCTTCATTTTTTCTCCTGGGTACACCACTGGTTTTTACTACAAACAGACTCAATTCATTGCCCTTGATATGACTACGGCTATAACAAGATAGCGTAAAGCTGAAAAACGCTATTATAAAAAGTGAAAAAATTCTTCAGACCTCCGCTCCCCCCCCCCTAAATCGAAGTCTGGGACCGCCAGTGTTAACGACATGACTGCGCAGTGGGAAATACACTTTAACTTTTCTACAGTTCCGCGTTAGACTTCCAGTTCTAACCTATAGTATCTTTTGCTCTATGCAAGAGTGCATAATCTTATTATGCACTCTTGCTCTATGTAATATTTATTTTTTTAATCAAATCCAAGCACCAAATCTAATTAACTTAAGTCTGAGCAGGAGCTATATATATAATCTCCAGCTAAATCTATTTAGTAAACTCTCAGTTTAACTGTATAAAAATATGTAGTATTTACATAGAGTAATGTATCCAAATTGGCTTAACTTTATCTTGAGGAAGATTTTATTATTAATCACCGAATAGGCCGGGTTTTACCCAATTTTGTAAAATTTCATCTCATTTTCTAATTAATTTGTTGTGTCATCAGCCTCCCTAAATTGTGGATCGCTTTACATGTTTATATGTGTGTGAATGATGTTTCAGCTATCAGTTCCCGACACGGCGCGCCTAGCAGAAGCCCCCTACCCGGACGACTTCACAGGTAGCCCCCCGCTGCATGGCCTGCATCCCAGCTACCTGCCTCGTAAGTGTTCACTAACAATGCCCCCCCCTAAAATATTGGGGCAAACCGTCTAACCAATAAACCAACAGGGTCGATTCTTACCAAGGGCCTTTTTATGTATATAAATTACTATCAACTAGATCAGATTAACTATATTAACTTTGTAACTCACCTAGGCTTAACTTAAATTCATAAAATTGTGTAAGTAAATGCAAATGACGAGGCTTAGTCATTGACAAAGTTCTACGTATATAAGCATACATTACACGGGGTCTCATGGGGGGCTTCTCCCGTCGTTTTGAGTGATCGAGCTGACAACAACGCAAAAGTTGCCTATTTTTACCTAAAAATTTGAAATTTTTTGCGAAATTTGGACATTTTCAGCGACTTTTTTCTCTTCTTACGCATTTTGTAAGCATTTTACAGCGATTTGAGGCAATTTTGGGTTTTCGAGCACTTTTTTCAGCACCAAGGAAGGCGGCTTTCCCGTCGTCTCAAATCTGGGGGGAGGAGGCTTGTCCCCCCTTCCCTAGACCCCCATGTACATTTGTGTACATAAGTCATAAACTTACGTCAAACTTATGCTGAGTTGCTGAGGCTAATCTAGTTAATCTAACCCACTTAATATAATTTATAAAATGGCCCTAGGACATAAAACGTACAGAGGAAATAGTTCATTTAGTTTACAAGTGTTCATTTCATGAGTAGATATATGCAAGATAAAAGTAACCACAAGTTAACGTTCCGTTCATTGTCATATAGCAGGCGGGGAAAAAAACCCGCATTTTCATATTTCGTAATGTAGCTCATAGACTATACGTTTTCACGGGAAACCAAAAAAATCTGTCGTAGGCCTAACCTTGCTCTAAATGCTGGCACCGGTTTCATTTCGCTATCTCTTACCATTTTTTGGCGGGAAGCCAAAAACTTGCCGGGGAAAAAAACCCATTTGGGGGAAAAAAACCCATGTGGGGGAAAAAAACCCACCCCATAAATCACCCGAAAAATGTGTTAGCGGTAGTTTTTCAACGCTATGGCACGTATTAGGAGTAGTAGACGCCCCTGATGCCAAAACTATACGCAGATTTGCTATGGGGCCTCAGGTAGACAAGTTTGAAAACGGCCCTTCGCAGCCCATTATAAAATTTTGAATTTTCAGAATTGAAAACAAAACACCTTAATTTCGCCTGAAAACGTTGAAAACAACTAAAAAGTTGCTATTACGTTTCAAATACATGCAAAATCTGCACTTTATGGCTACTTTTTACGCCATCGACCCTCCATGGAGGGTACCGTAAGTGGGTGTGACTGGTCGTGACGGGGATATTTTACTTTCATTCGGTTATTTGGCGTTTATACAAGAAAAATTAACAGGTTATAATTAAAAACATACAAAAAACTGGCAATAGTGCCAGATAATACTACTTTCCGCTCCAAAGGGACCTCAAAATGACAAAGTCAGACTATTGGGCCCGTATTCCAGAATTCGATCAAGAAAGTGTCAGTATGCGCATTTGTGTTAACAATAAACGTTTTTTTGCACTACCATGAGTCTTTTGGAGTAGCTACTAGGTTTTTGGACATCACCAGACCATTTTCAAAAAGTGGGTTTTTTCCATTCCATTTTTTCCATTTATAATTTCGGTCATGCCCCCCCTCGTACGAAAGAAGAAGGGACCTGCCACTGCTGTCATGAATAGAGGAAGGGTAGTCCTCTGTAAAAGTGTTTTTACATTTGAGCTCGCATCTCTTAGAGCTGAGAAATGAGACTCCAAAATTCACCTCCCTTGGAGCCATCTCGAGTCAAAAATGGGGGGTCAAAATTTTTGACTCATAAGAAGTACCAACGAGACCCCGTTTGGATACCGCTTATATACGTTTGCCTACAGGGACTGTACTATACGCTGGCAAATTTTTAGACCTGTACCACATACCCAAGTTCCGGAACCGGGGTGGGTTTTTTCCCCCAAAAATGGGGTGGGTTTTTTTCCCCGCCTGCTATAGAATTTTAAAAATGTTAAGATAAAGTATCCCATCTTTGTACGTCCTGTTCTGGTAAGATTCTACCTTGTGCCTACCATTAACGATGTATCAGGCCTTGAATATCAATTAAGTACCATGCTGCACAGTCTAAACTGAATCCCTGAGCTTATCGCTTTAATTAGTGAATATAATTTCGCTTGTGCAAAAATAATGACATATAGTGTAAAAAACTAAATGGGTGTTTTAGTTAGGTTGGTTTATATTGCCTTATAACTAACGGATGTGTTAAAAGGTGCTGCGAGTAAAACATTGCTGTTTTTTGCTGTTGCTTCTAACAAGATTAGGCTTATTAACATTGTTAGCATTTTGTAGCGAATGGTTTTGGACTTCACGAAATTATATTATACTTTCGCAGAATTCAGTCTCTGATAAAACAAAACGGCATTTGAGCTTGTTGTTGTTCCTGCTTCAGTAGGGCATAAATTACAATCGTTTGTTTGGAAAAAATCGTATGTACATATTCTTTTTGGGCGTGTCACCGTTAGGCCGAATCTCCACTAGGCCGAAAAATCGCCGCTAGGCCGAATTGCCGGAAGGCCGAATCGCCGTTAGGCCGAAAAGAAATGGAATTCAATAAAAATTTATTGAGTACTATTTTCAAAAATGTACAGTCTGTTACCATCAACAGCATACAGTATGCAGGGTATTACAGTATCGTGTGTACTGTATATGCACTGTACGTGGAATTTGTACTGTTCTACATACATGAATTTATGTATGCACCGCAAACACATTTTCGGCCTAACGACGATTCGGCCTAACGATGATTCGGCCTATGACGAAGTTTTGGCCTAGTGGCGATTCGGCCTAGCGGTAAACGACCTTTTTTCTGGCCTTGTACAGTAATTGGTGAAAAACTGTGAGTTGAGAAAAACTATGCCAATACCACCTGTTTTACCCAGAAATGCCCTGGTTCTGTAAATACTGTCATGGTCTGGCTTAAGTTTTGTGCTAAATAGATGGTTTTTCACTATTTCGTCACAATGTACACTGTAGAAAACAAAAATCCATGCATTTACACATAAATTTTTGCCCATCCATAGTCCAAATCCTGCAAACCATTACTGTCTAAAGTCTGACGAAATTGAACACAACGAGACAAACTAAAACTTGTGATTCCATTACAAATAGAACTAATTTCAACCGTCAGCAAAGTAGTCGTGAAAATCACGCCAGTACGCCACCCATGGTTTCTAAGTGTTAAACATTTTTGTCAGGCTTTAGAATACACAGACAAAGGTTGATTTACATACATAGATTCTACACAAGGTCGATTTTGAAAATAGAGGCTAAACCAGTCTTGTTAATGTTTCAGCCCACACAGGCCTGATAGTGGTGGCTATCCTGCTGGGTTGTCTGATCTTCATTCTGATCGGAATCGTGGTTTGGTGCTGTTACAAGCGAAAACACAACACGGCCAAATACACCAAAGCCAGTGTGGATGAGCCGAAACTGGAAAAGGATGCAAATAAAAGTATGGCTAGGGTGGTCTAGTGGTTAGCACTGTTGGCTTGGGACTGGCTAGGGTCTAGGATCGATTCTCACACACTGAAAACATATTGGTGATGTATATATATTTGTTTAGTCAGGTACTGCTGTTTTGAGTTATTGAGCAGGAGTGATTATTAATTGTTAAAATAATAAAATACATTGAAAGTTTTCAATACAATTGAAATACGAACAGTAGTGTTGAATCTGGTTTTTTTTCGCTGGTAAATTTTCGCAATTTTGCGAAAAGCTTCAAATTTTTTTCGCAAAATCAGTTTTTTTTCGCAGACTTACTTTTGTTTCTTAATGCAGTAGATTTTCATTTAAATGTGAATAAAACATTTCACGTATACAGGATTAAGACAGGCACAATTTTTACTGTTTTTGGCCAAAAAGCAACGATTTTGACATTTGTGTTTAAATTTATGGAGCCGTCCTGAGTAATTTGTGTAACTTTTCACAATTTTCAAAATCGATGCTCAGCCGTAAAGAAATTTCAGAAGACCCGGCCAAATAAGACCAAGTTAGGCCTGAAATTACTAACATTTTGAAATGTGTCTCAACTATGTCACCTCCGACCCATATTGTGCTGTCTATTAGTGTTACATGCAGTCGGTGTGATGGTACATGGAAAAAAATGTGTTCCATTTACAGTCACTAGAAACATCAAGTCACAAAGTTGCACGAATCCGGGCCCTGGGTGATCAGAAAAAGTCGGAGAAATTTAAAATTTTCGATTTTTAGGCAAATTTGGTCAATGGGGGACGTATCGGAAATGTTTTCCGACTAAACCGCAAAAATCAGCGCATAGACCGTACGAGTTCACCTCCACTGCGTCAAAATTTTTTCTCAATTTTGCGAAAAGGTTTGAAAATTTTTCGCAATCATCAATTTTTTTCGCAATTGCGAACGTTTTTGCGCAAAAAAAACCCAGAGTCGAAAATAATATCAGTAAAAAGTGAATCAACCAAAGTATGTTCAAAATGTAAGTGGAATTACTTTTTTGTATGAGCTAAGGTTTTCTACTGCTTAATCTTATCCTCAGTAGCTCGATTAAATTGAACAAAACGTCAACAAGTTTAAGCACGCAGTTGTTGCCAACTTGGATTTAACTCTGCTTCTTGAAATTGAATAATGGTACTTTTTGTATTTTCACTCGTTGGTTTTATGCAGGTGTTCTATGTAGTTTCACGTAGCTTTAATACAATATAGTTTAGATTTTTTGTTTACGTTTACATAGTTCTTTAGTTATTTTGTACCTTTGTATCTCAAAATTGACTCAATATCTCAATTGAACGAAGTCATTTAGCATGGCGTTTCACATATCACTCTTTAGCTATCACTCGTAGCCTAGTCTCTGTTTGGTACGGTATCAAGGAATCTGTGCATCAGCTTGTGCTCGGCCAACTCGTAGGCTGAAAAAATTGTACTATGTAATCAAAACTTATATCATGTGAATATATATTATGCGACTTAGCTTTTTGTGAAGTGGTTTGTGTGTGATTGGTTAGTGCCTTCAGTTTCAGTGGGGTATTACAATTATTACTCAGGTTAGCTTGAAGAGTGTTGTACCGTAAATGCTTTTAATGGTTCGTTTTAATGTGCAAAGGTTTTTCATTCATGTTTGCATGTTTTATATGTACATAGTGATTATTTTATTAGCTAGATTTTGTATGTCATATAATTAGTGTCGAAATTTCGGTGTGAAATTTCTCTTTGCTGAGTCTGTATCTAAAACCGAACTTAGCAGAATATATTTGTTTACTAGCACTGCATTAGATAATTGTCAAGTTTAAATTGATTCTATTGCTAAATACAGTACAATTCAAATAAGCAACAAACTTCTAAAAATCAGCGTGCTACTTAATTCTTATGCAGTGTTGTTAATCAAATAAAGATAATCTACTCTGCTATGTTTAGTTTTGGATTAGGCCCTAGAATTACACTTATTGGATTAAAATTAAAATTTAAATTTTGTAAAACAGTAAATGACTTTTGGCATTATTTTTAAGGAAAGCAACTTGATGGCATTTTTGTCTTGGGCACTTCATTTTTGTCGCCCCTTTTTTCGCTGACACTTTTCCGGAGTGACTTAAAAAAAAGACCTTAAGTTGCTTTCTGTATCTCGTTAGTTTTCTAAACTAGTGTAATAAAAATTGATTTTAACGTTTTCGTTATAAACCTATTACAAAAAAACTTGTGGCCATGTCATTTTTTACGTGAAACTAAGTCTGAACTATACAACTCAATTTGAAAATACCATCAATGTAATGAATTTTTTCAATTTTAATCCAATTGGTTTAAGCCGCCTTAATCCCTTTAATCTCATACAGCTGCTTCTGTGTCTTCTCTAGCTTGCTCAATGTCTATCTTTTATTTTTGGCTTGCTGTTTTCTTTCATCTTTTATTTCTTTTCCAGACGATCTGCCCGCCGAATGGTCTGTGGAAAAGAAACCCCATTCGGTGCGAATTCAGCTGCCCCCAGAAACCATCGATTCCAGCTCAAAAGAGGCCACCCCCCCTCCCCCAGGTAGGACCCCCGCCCTTGCCCCCCTTCCCCTCAAGTCCTGGGTTGCCCACACCTATTACGCCTAACTAATCGACATTGGCTTCTGTTCGATTTGGTTTGCTTGCCTTTTACGTCTTTCTGGATTAATTACTTACGATTGGATTGCATAGACGGATTAATCTTTTGATTTCGATTAATCAGCATGCGATTGATTTCATAATGTTATTGGTTGATTGATTTTATGTCTTAGTCGCTTTATTTTATGCCCTTTTGACTGCGTGCTGATATGTTTATTACTAATCGACTATTTCTACTTTCATGTATAATGATAGTTTTAGTACTACTTGTTTCGCAGATTTTGCACATTGTATATTTTACACAAATTCTGCTACAAGCCAGGATTTTGAGTCTTCGTTCAACCCCATATAAGTTAAGTGGGAGATCTACATCTAACGGACCTTGCGGTCAAAAAAGTTGCTCTTATTTTAAGCGATATTTTATCTAATGGTGCGTCTGCTAAACTAGTAAAATACAAAAAACTTGGCCCAAGTCCTATATCCGGCACTTTGCTAAATATAGTATTATGGCCCTACGGAAATAATATACTACTGATTTGGTATTATGGCCCTGCTTATCCAGCACTGTTTGGAAATGATCGTACCGCATTTTTGTACGTACGGAAAGTGCCGGATATGAAAACTTGGGCCGTTTTTTCTGCTAAAATTATATGTTACTGTACATGTACAGTTTTTGTACATAACAGCAAGTAGATACTCACAGATACGTATACTTATGTATTTACAGATCGACTCACTGTTGGTCTTTTCAGTCTGCCCACTGCCCAGAGTCTTAACCTTTTTGACGACTAATGGAATACTACTAAGTGCAGTGTCGCGTTTACGTTTTAGAAAGTAGCGTTTCAGATAGAACTGTTAACGGAAGTTTTGTATCGGAAAAACGGCTTTGTTAGTTAGTGGTAATTGTGATTTTTTTGTTCTGTACTTTTAGTAGTTAGTCTTTATGATTTGACTAAAACTGCGTGCTGCTTTTTTGTTGTTGTGTGGTCAAGGCTTGCATTAGTAATCAGATTTTTCATCTGTGAAAAATATGCCTGTGTTCACTGGACAGAAAATCTGAACGAATTGACTGAAAAAAATGTCTTTTGGTTTCTTATTTCTATAATCTCTCAAGCACGGTTCGTAAACTCATGATTCTAAGAAAAGTGCTTGGCCAAATCTTTCGCTATAGTGTACACTAGCGCTCATGCATAGCACATAGCCTAAACCATGTGGTCAGTTTTTCACAGCAGCTACTCAAAATATGTGTAATTCCGGCTTTATTATGATCATTCATATTGATTTGCATCCTGCATGTCTTTATTAACAGTTTAAAATCAAAAATTCATAAAATTGTTAGAATGATAGCTTGCGCGAACGTGTTATAATAAAAACAAAATATTGTTTTATGTTTAATTGTTATGAATCCATATATTCGTTATAATTCAGGTATTATGGGATACAGTAAAGCTGCATTTTATGTACGTTTGTCCAAAAGAGTTTTTGTGATGTATTTAAAAAAAGTTTTAGGTTTTACTTTCAGACATATGTTTAGAATGCCAGGTAAGAAAGCTTAGTAATTTAGTTGTAAATTTGTAGTCTTTACTGATCATTAGGTCTTTCGAAAACTATCAGTTATTGTCCGTTTCACGGATCTGCGTTAATAGATCTAGATATAGTTCCTTCTGATCAATGTAGAAAATTATTGCGTAGGGCCTTATCAGCGAAAGCTGACGAAAAAAGTGATAGCTACATATGTATTTCTTTTAGTTATGCATATCTACATATTTTTCATAATATATATATATATATATATATATATATATATATATATATATATATATATATATATATATATATATATATATAAATAAATATACATCGGTAATTTTGTGCAACAACACTGAAATTACTAAACTAAAAACGTAGGAGCTGCCTATATACAATAAGTTGTGTAGATTCTATGTTTGTATCCATCAAGAGTACATAATGGGAAGAGTATCACACTTTTCCTATTGGCCAACTTTACAGCGCGGTAGATGCGGCCAAAAAAGGCGTCAATTGGGGACGATCCCAGTTAAAATCAAATGGGTATTAGTCCCCAAACCGGTGTGGAACGTAATCAAATGGGCAGGTTCCTAACCAGGACACGTACCCAAATGGGACACTGTTACAACGTGAGCAGCCAACGGTAGCTTGTCTGTGGGCGGAGCTAAAAGGCTGCTAATCTGATTTTCGGATAGCTTTGCCTCAAAGTATCATTTGGGTACGTCCTGTTTTGAAACGTGCCCGTACAGTTCAATGTACATCAGGGCCCAATTGCTCAAACCTACAATTGTTACAATTGTAACAATTGTGAAATTTTACAAACATCACAATTGTTACAATTGTGAGATTTCAGGGGAGCTACAATTGTTACAATTGTAACAATTGTAAGATTGTCTTATAAAATGTGCATAAATTGTTTCAGTTGTGAAAAATTTTGGACTTACAATTGTTACAATTGTAACAATTATAATAAAAAATCTTAGTTTTTGTTCAATTTATGCTCACAATTGTTACAATTGTAACAATTGTGAAAATTTTGGGTTGCGCAGCTACAATTGTTACAATTGTAACAATTGTAGGATTGGCAAGGAACAATGTGCTAGCATATAGATGTGGGTGTGGCTTTTCTGTCATTATGTAAGCGTGGGTGTGGCTTTGTTATGTTATGACACATGTACGCAATAAATATGTGCCTTGAAAAAATTTAACCGACCGCGGATATGGTACACATTTACATGCTTCTATTATTATTATTTAAGAGTTATTAATGAAACCCTAAGGTTCAAAAAGCAAGTG